>WBMY01009458.1:738559-752105 GCA_013397315.1 Donacobius atricapilla
CTGGCGCGGCTGGGCTGCCCGCGGGGATGCCCGGGGCCCCGCCGCCGCTCCGCGCACCCTGCCCGCCCCGGGCCTGCGGGGATGGTCACCCGGCTCTCGCTGCTCCCTCGGGACAGCAAAGCACAATGTAAGGTTCTAAAATTTCTCAAATCGAGCCTTTTCGGTGCCTTTTCAAGGCAATGTGACTGAATCATGTGCGTTCCCCGCGTCTGCGTTTGCCACCCCATTTAGATAACATCCGTGATTTATGTGCAGGTTAAATATATAGGCTGGATTCCCAAATTCCTTCTGAAGCAAATAAATCCTCCTCCTCCAGGACATGGGGTGAGCAGGGCCAGAGCACGGATGTGATGATTAGCCCTGGCTCTGCAGAGTTATCGCTGCGGTGTCCTGCACATGCCGCAGCTGCACAGCATCACTGGGGAGCCAGCCCCAGGCTGCCTCAGGTTGTAGGGATGTGTTTGGAAATATGGACCTGTTCTGTGCCTCTAAAACGAGGATAATACTTCTAAGGCTCTTTTTTACCCTGTTAGAATAAATGCACTGTTGTGTTTAAAGAGACTCTTCTGATGAATGGCATAGGGAAAGCTGCAAATAACAGATCAGGATTTTTGGGGAGGGAAAATCCAGCATCCTTCCTCACTCTTGTGTTGTACCAGGCAGCCAGTCTCTTTGGTGGTGCACTTCCAGTGTTTTTACAAGCACCGTGTCCAGATATCTGGCATAGCTTTGGGTTTTGGTCCAGGTTTGGATTGCAGACACTGTGGCTCACACTCCATGGCCTATGTCCAGCTGCTTATCGGCTGGGTCACCTGCTATGGCCTCCAGATGATGCTGATGCCAGTTCCTGGTAGCCTTGAGGGAACTTAGGTGTGGAGTGGAGGGATTTCTCATTGCATGCATGATCATTTCTGTCATGGTGGCTGAAAGGGATTTCCAACAGTCAAGTCAGGAGGATTCTGCCGAGTGAAGGGAACTATTTTGTATTTGGTGCAGATTTATGTTTTAAATGGAGAAAAAAAAACCAAAAAAGGGAATAATATATTCTGGTTTTGAAGCTTCATTTATTATGAGCCTTTATGAAATACGGACTCATTTTTTAAATTTATAACAAAGGGCATCCTGGCTATGTTTCTAGCAGCTATATCAAAGAGTAACTGCACTTCTCATTTAAAGCTACTTTGAAAGAGATCACATGTAATAGGTATTAGGATATTAAGAGTGCATATGTGCTTTTTGCTTTTTAATTTACACATCCAGCTTTCCAGTTCTGGGATGCCATTAATGTTCTTAGTCCAGAATTACTCTATTTAAAGAGCTGGGTTTTCTTAGCTCTTGCAAAAACATGGGCTTTATGTGATTTGAGTGGGCAAATCTTGCCAGTGCATTTTTACTGTAAGAGCTTTTGTTTAGAGGAAGGCATTGGTGGCTCCAATCTCACAAATGGGTTGTTATCTTATTTTGAGATTAAAATAGTAAAATAGTTAACAGTTAACGGCTGCTTTTTTTTTTTTTTTTAAGTGCAAGATAAAATACAGGGCAAGTGACATAGTTTATTCAAATAAATGATGACACAAGGTAGTTTGCAAACTAACCCTTACATCAAGCAGTGCCATTGCAGGATTATTTCTGATGACTCATCAGATCAGATAATCCACAGCATGTGGATAAAATGGGACGCAGGACTCAGAACTAAACCCAGAAAGCCACACTTGGAGAAATGCAAAATGTGAGGTTAATGTATTAAAGGTAAGACCTGAAAAGAGCATGGCAACATGCTGCCCCCCAGCAGGGATTTTTAGCCTGGCATCTTTGAAAGAACCAAAGAGATGTTCAAAGAGAGTGCAGTAAAATATCCCCAAAGGGGCCTTTGAAAATCCAAACTTTAGTAGTTTTGTGGGACACCACATTAATGTGAGATTCTGGCTGAAGAAATGTATTTTAATTTCAGAGTAGCAGTTTTGCCCATTTACGTCAACATTTCCTACTTTCTTCAAGGGGGAAGTTCTGCTCCTGAATAAATAAATGTTATACATGTCCCAGAACGGATGAGATTTTCTCGATCCCCAGGAGCCAGGATGCCACACCCAGGGGCAGTGTCTGTGGGCAGGCTTTCAAAGGTCCCTCCAACGGAGTCCTACTTCTGCACCTCTAGCTTGGACTCAGAGGTGCTGGTGGGTGTCTCACGCTGCAACTTCTTGGATGCACCAGGGAAATCCCGTGAGGGTCTTTTACCAGGGTTTTGTGCGTGTGTAGTTGGAAGCCTCATGCTGAAAGTGTTATTTCTATTTGTACTTGATTATACAGTGCAAAATTAGGATCTGGAGCCCCATAAGTATATGAGGTGCTTTGTAAAGCAGTCACCCTTTTACAATAGCCCTTGGCATGGCTCTAGCTAGACCTGTTTTGGAATTCAGCATACACCAATTGATATATTCTGCCAAATATATAATGAACATGCAGAGCTGACTGTGCACCAGTGTTTCCTTCTAGCTTTTGAAATGGCGATCGTTCCCTTTCTGTGCTTCCAACAAAATCAAAGCATCTTGTAATCCTTTGCTTGTTTTTAAGTGACAGTAGTCCTCTGTTCCCTGACAAATATTGCCAGCAGAAGCCTGGTAGCTCCAGACAAGGTCCTTTGAAAGAGGTGGGAGGGGATAGGGGCTCTGCAGGCAGCTTTCCAGCAGCAGCTGTGCACTAACGGCATGGGAGTGTGGGAGGCTACTCCCGGGTTAGTAAGACAGTTCAGCAATGCAGTGAATGTGTGCTCGCAGTACATGACTCCTATTTACATTTTTTTAATTCCCTGACCTTTGTCTGACCAAGTCCATCGCCAAAATGCAGCTGGATGGGGAGGGGGAACAGCAGCCAGGCTGTACCAAGGATCTTGCTGATCTCGGTGAAACACGTGGCACTCCCCCAGGGAAAGTGTTTAAGGCAAGTAACAAGGTGGCGAATTTTCTTTCTTGCTGAGAAAGTTATTTGGACTTGGGTCTTACTTTACCTTCTCTCACTTCCCATGGAAGTAAGTGCCAATTATTTGCCCCACAGAAGTATTAAACTGTAACATATACCAGTCAAGTATATGAATATGAACATATACCAGTCAAAAATATGAATACCAGTCAAGGGCAGCAGTGTTTGATAGGGAAGTGCCAGATAAAGAGGAGTTTGCAGGAGTCTGGGTTATTGTTCGGAGCCTTGTGATCTCAGCATCACAGCTTCACAGTTTCAGGTCTGGTAATGATCTGAAAATTCAAGTCTTCATGGTGACTGGAAGGTGGAGAGGCACAACCTATAGGGAGTGTTAAGGTGAGGAGTTAAGGCACACCTTTTGATGAAGAGCAAGATCAGTCTGAGTTGCAGCTCGCCATTTCACCTTAAGCTCCATTTTCCTTTGAGTGGGTCTCATGGACTACTTGTGCCAATGTCCAGGGGAAACAGGCAGTTTTTGGCTTGCAATTTAGAGTTTCAGAAAGACTCTCTAAGACCAAGGGAAGTAAAGAGATGTGAACAAAAGTCCTGGAGGTGTGGCTGAGTTGTCAAAGGAGAACATCACATGCAAGGAGTTTTCAGTCAAATTCTGCAGACCCTGACTCCTAATTGTGCTGGAGCAGGGACCTACAGATGAGACCCCATGCTGAAAAAGAGACGATGAGGGATCACATTAAGGACAGTGTGGGGTAGAGAAGAAAACTGTAAGTGAATGGTTTCACTTAAAATTCCAAAATTCCCTGTGTGATGCTGCTCTGAGTCTCCCAGACTGCTTGTGGTTCCTGCTGAGCTCAGCCAGAGCATGGGTACCAGGCTCTCTTCAAATAAGCTCTGCCTAAGGAGGAGAATGGTTTCTGCCCTTTTGGAGAAGGGTAATGAGAGAGGGGGACCCTTTAGGCTGGCTGGGCTATTGCAGAGGGTGGAAGCAAGTGTTCGGATTGTGGCCCTTGCTGCTCATCTGCCAGGTTACACCATGACTGATCAGTCAGCTTCTGGCCTGTACATCTCCACAGATGTACATCTCCACTGTGCTTTCTCTCCTGTTTCCACCTTGCCTCCTCTGCTGCTTTCTGCTGGTCAGAAGGAAGGAGCAGCTGCAAAACTTGTGTGTCTGGGTGAGCCTCCAGTCAGCAGCTGAGCTGACAGTCCTTGCCCATGTAGCAAGACTTTTCAACAAAACAAGAGTCTCTAGATAATAGCACTCTTCCTGCCTAAAAGACTTTGTAGACAGACTTTAATAACTTTTACTAACTTCAGCACCTTTTTAAACAATGTGTAACGAAATGATGAAAGTTTCTTGCTGCAAAATGTTATGGAGACTGAAGGATGAATGGATTCAGAAAAGGATTAGGCAAATTCTTTTTGTCTATGAAACAACCAGTCAGATACAACTTCCAGCTTAAAAAGTCCCTGAACCTCCAATTGCAGGCAGTCATTCTGGGCACATGGATGGTGATGCAGCAGAGCAGTGCAGATTGGAAAACTGAAAACTGCAGAAAATTACTCAAATGCATGCTGTGATAGAAAAGTCAGAATCTGAATTTGCAGCCAGCTGTCAGTCACTGGCCTGAAGCTATAACCAAGATTGATACCAGCTGATGAATGCATGCCGCTACTTAAGTTGATAGTGAAATAAAACTTGCCCTGCTTTATTTGTCTGTCCCTTGAGGAATTCAGTTTTTCAGACCTCTCACAGCCAAGACTACTTTTTATTACATTTATTTATGTTTGCTGGCCGTGAAGCATCTAAATAGTGTTTCATTTGAAAAAAATCTTTATATGAGAAAGATCAGAAGGGTTCTGTGGTATTTATTTTTCTTTAAAGAGGGTATCTTTGGCATGCAGACAGGCTGTGGCTCACCATTATAAGTTAGCAAAGGACCATCCACGAGATATTAGCCATAACCAGAATAATATTAGATAACTAGAAAAATTAACTTTTAATGGGATTTCATTTCATGTGAGATATATTATTTTGAATTTCAGTAAAGTTTTCTATTTTTCCATGAATGCAGATAAACACCTTGTCATTTTGAGCTCTCTTCCTCTTAAACACTGTATATTTAGCCCTGATATGGGCATAGGATTCACCAGATTATTCTGCATTAAAAGAGTGCTATCTTTAGTGAGAGCAATTAAGGCAAAGGGGCTGCAGGCCAAAGCACTGGAGCTGTATAAGGATAGCAGAAGCTGTAGATTAAGCTGTATATTAATTACTTGGTTCCCTACTTGGAGCTATGAACAGTGAATTCTTTAATTTTATGTTGCATTTTTTAAGGTAGTTGGTGGTTGACTGAAACTCAAAGCATCGGGACATTTTGCTTGTAGATATTAAAATGGTGAAATTACTATGGATGTTTTGAAGAAAACAACTGAAGCAGACTCCAGACATGGATCCAGAGGGAGAGTGCAAGGCAGCACTTAGAGATGTCCCGGTACATTGCTTTATGCAAGCTGTTGCACAGGGGTGCCATTAGACGGATTTACTTCATCCGTGCCCTGACCTGGGCTGTGGATTTGATGTTGTGTGAATGAATGTCTGATTTGGGCAGGAAGGTCTCCACTCCTGGTCCACTCCATGGTTTATGGAGCTGCACACACAGACTCTGCTACACATGGTACACTCTCCAAATTAACAGGTTTCTTCCCCAGAGAAGCTTATGCTCTGAGGAAGTCTGTTTTTTTGAACTTATGTGAATTATCCTCATCTGGGGAAATGAATTATCCTTCCACTCATTCTCATCTCTCAGAAGCTCCCTGTCCCCTCAGTCACACTTTTGTCTCCCTTGTTACTGCTGCACATGCTCCCTGTGGACTCTTCCCACAGCTGGGGAAGCCTGCAAGATCCCCTGGGGCTTCTCCTGATTTCCATCCCGGCACCAGGGCAGCTGCCTCTTGTCCAGTTCCCAAGCAGGGGAGGGGGCCCTATTAATGTCACTTTGTTCAGTTGATCTGGGTCTTGTCAAACATATGTGCCTTCAGAAGTCCTGGCTTTGACCTGGGAAACAGGTGGCACCTTGTTAGCCTTTTCAAAACGAGTTCTCCTGATCTGTTGTGTAATTTAGGCCCCTGTGTTAAATCTAACTCAGTGTGGAGTGATGCCTGTAACCATCGTGCTCGGGCCAGTGCCTGCATGGCAGTTCAGTGGGGCTCTGCACAAATGCAAGAGCTCCCACTGGGCATCCTCCCACCAGGCCAAGGGTCTCTGCCTGTGGTGGCTGTCATCTGTCATGCAAGGAAAGGATCCTTTGTGTCTTACTCCCATCAAAAGCACAAATACCCATTTAGTACATGGTAGGGGAGGATAGGGCAGCAGCAGTAACACTCTTCACACTGATTCTGTGATCCACCCCTACCACAAAACTACAGAATCGATGAAGTTGGAAAAGACCTCTGAAATGATGGAGTCCAACCTATGACTGAACACCACCATGTCAACTAAACCATAGCTCCAAGTGCCACGTCCAATCTTCTTAAACACCTCCAGGAACAGTGACTCCTCCACCTCCATGCGTAGCCTATTCCAGTATACAATTTCCCTGATAATAGACATTAGTGTAATATAATTTATAAATGTCTAATAGTTAACATTTTACTTCTTTTCCCCTTTTCTTGTGTCAGGAGCCTGAATGCCAGCCATCACCTGGGTCATGTGGAAAATGTATGGCTTGAGATTGACCCAAGGGCTGAGCTTCCTTCAAAATTGCTCTGTGGCATGAGGATCCCAGAGAGAGACATGGGCTACCATCAGGCCAAGGAAGAAAGAGTCTGTGTCCCAACAGGATTGTTGGAAGTGGTTTCAACAATCTCTCTGGAAGGGCAAGAGGCTGTCAAACCAGGACATTTTATTTGTTGTTTTCTGCTTATCCTGAGTTTAGATCACGTAGCTGTGGGACGATGTGAGCACACCTAGCTGGGCTGGTGTGTTGGCTGGGCTTTCCCTCAGCAGTAAAAGGCTTTCTACTGTGGAAGTTATTGTGCTGGGCCGTACCAGTAACCAAAATGCTTAGCCCAGGAGGGTTTCTGTAAACAGTCCACCATCTCTTTAGTAAAGGTGAGTAGGTCTGGCCATTCAGACACACCAGTATAACCACAAGGTGTTATCAATAGGTATTTTTCAGGAATACTGATTTATTTAATTTAAATAAAATCTACAAGGACAGCTCTCTAAGCTTGTAAGGCTTTAAAAGCTTAAACCAAGTGAAATGATTGGAAGAACACAAACCTGCTCACTCAACTCTGTCAGCCCAGCACCTCTCTCAGAAACCCACCTCTGCTGAATGCAGCCTAGAAACACATGATTTACAGTGCCCAATGAGCCTTTGCTGATGCTGTCCCGGGAAAAGTGAGAAGAGCTCTCCATAAAGCTGAAGGAGCTTCACAACAACTACCGTACCCTGGAACCCTTGCTCCTTAAAATTTGACAGCATCTGGCACAAGCAGCTCTGTCAGATGTGATGGTTATGGAGGAGTGCACTTAAAAAAGCTGTGAGCCATTTGGAGCAAAAAAAGAGTAAGACACCTGAGAGTATGATGCCACATGGAAATATCGGGGGCACTCAATAATAATTGCACCTGCATGTTGTTTGTCAGCCACATCTAGGGGTTGTGTTGGCCCTTCCTTGCATGTGCATGAGAATCTGCCCCACTTCTCCATTGCTACCAAATTCTGAGGCTGTTTGACAGGAGCATCAATCAAGTACACCATCCCATTGGGTTTGTGTGGGTTTTTCTGTGTTTTAACCTAGAAGTATTTTTTTCAGCATGATTTTGGAGCAAGATTTATTTTGAGTTTCTTTAAGGCAGTTTGGAGCCAGAAAGGAACAAAAAAGCCTTCAAACACCAAAGGAAATGGTACCACTGAACAAAGGATCTCTTGTTTGTAAACTGCCATTTTGAAGCGTTGGTGCATATTCTACTGGAACAGTTTTTCATTTTTCACTTACACAGTCCAATGTTTTAAATACTCACCTATTCAAGAGTCAAGTACTTTTTAGGGCCCTTTGGAGTGTCTTTTCAGTGCTGCGTCTGTTTCTGAGAAAGCCGAGCTGTCTTCACTCCTATGTATTGATCCTCTTAGATAATGTATCCAAGGAGAAAAAGGAGAGAGAGTTCCAGTTTGCAGAGAAGCACAGCTAAAGAGACTGAGCCGAATCTGTCCTGTAATCTGTCAGCTGCAGAGCCTTCATCACTAAATGATCCTCACCTCATGTTTCTCACAGCAGAAGAACAGGACTCTATTTCAGAAAAATAACAACCCAGGAACAAAATTTTAAAAAAACCAACAACAAAACAACAACAACAACAACAACAACAACAACCACCCCTACTCCCTTGCTCCCCCTCAATTTTCCTTTGAATCTAGATGTGGTCTAACCAGGAGATTTTTTTTTTTACTCTGCACTTCTACCTTAATACTTCTGTCTACATTGCTGTGCCTCTCTCTGCCGCCAAAGCTAAGTGTTTGCTGAATTAAATAAACCATGCTGCATTGACAGAGCTTGTGAATGCTGCTATTGTCACCAGAATCCCTTCTGCTGGTGTGACCCCAAATACTAATGCCAACTGTGGTGTAGTCATAAGTGAACAAGAATCAATCATGCTGACGAGACTAAGAGACTCTCCATAAGGTAATTTTATAGGCTGTTTTTGTCACCACGTGGCAAAAATTCGGGTATGTTACATCTGGTCTGGTTTGGAGTCACTCCTGTCTGTCAGAAAGGGTTTTTTAAAAAAGTAAATGCTCAACACATTCAAGAAAAGCTATAGTCGTATGGCTAAACCACCCCAGGTAATCATTTCAGTTACAAATAATATTGGATTTAACAGATTTACAGTGTTTGCATAATGCAATAGGGGATCCACAAGGAAATGGATTGTTCCTGTCTGTATTGTGGAGAACTTAGGGCTGATGCAACATAAAGTCTCTAAGATGAAAAATTAGAGTAATTTCAGACAAGGTAGTTTCCTAAGTCCTGAACAGGAGAGGTCTGAATTTTCAAAACAGAACTGTGATAATTAAAGTCTCCTAAATCTGCATGTCTTAAGTGCCTACATGCTGTTGTATATTCCAGAACCACATATTACTGAGAAGTTCATATCAAATATTGTGTCTACTCTTTTTTTGGGTGAGATCTAGAGACAAACCTGTCCAACTTAGTCTTTTGTCAAACTACCCAGGAAAAGAACATCCCACCTCAAATCCTATGCCATTATTTCTTCTGACTCCTGTTGTTACTTCTCCTTTTGGGCATGCTAAACAGCAGCTGCAGCCAAAGAATTGCTTTGGGTAGTTCTGGTCAAGAGCTGATAGCTCAGATCAGTATTGGAGTTCCAGAAGTGGTATTGACCTGTGGGTTTCAATTTCTCTTCTAACACATTTGCATGATGCGGCACGATAACCTTTTTTAGCAATGTTTTCCTTTTCACCTTGTCTTCCTTTCTGACAATATAGCACAAAACCCTCAATGTGGTTGTACAGAGACCTGCTGCATGAAAGACTCAAGCTGTCTCCAGACATTGTGTTCCACTGACACACATCCTCACCTGAGAACTGCAGTTTCACCCCAAATGGGCACTTCCTGTGTGAGCTTTACAGAACAAGGAGAATTTTCTTCTTCCGCCTTAAGGCATGAGAAGTGTCAGAGTGTGTAATGCTTTCAGGTTTGTAAGCAAAAGCTCTGGGCCATCAGGGCTTGCTCTGTTCCGGCTCTGGTGTCTTGGAGAATTGTGGGAGCTCCAGCTCTCATGGGCTTTGGAGGCAAGGCAAGAGCACGGCAGGTGAAAATCCCTTCCTTCCTCAGCCAGGGGAGACAGCAACCTGCAGCTTTTACAAAATCTCTTGCTCAAACAGCGATGTCAACCTTGCCATGGCAGTGAGCAGTGGAGCCTAGGTTACCATTTGACTCCTGCTATGCAAGCAGAAGCTGATACAAACCAAACTGATAATTGACATCCACCAGAATTCAGATTGCAGTGCAGGATTGACTCCTTAAAAGCTTTGGAATAATTATTTCACCTGTAGTTGGAATTTTTTTCTCCAGGCTTGACTTACAGTTTATAAATATGTGAGACAGGCGATTGGTAATTCAGTTTATAGTTTGTATGAACCCTGAAGCTTATGTCAATGCTGTTATCTATTATAGAAATGCAAACATGCTCTTTGATGTGTTATTCTCAGTGACTTGGGAGGATAAAGACGGAATACTCTATGGGCATTTGTAAAAGAAATTCAGAAATTGCAAGTCTACTAGGACCTAACAACATATTTTCATTTATTTTTTTCTCCTTTGCAATATGCTTGATTACAATAACTTAAAAATGAGAAATACTGCATCTGTCAGGGTTTCTGCAGTAGGTGAGCCCAAACTGGTTCCCCTGTTATGCCAAAAGCCCTTTTTTGAGTATGCCAAATATGTTTTATATTATAGCAGAAGGGAAATTTGGTGCCACAGACACAGGATTTATTCTGTTGGACAGATTTCCTTGCTATAGGAGCACCTCCTGCTGGCTCTGCACTGCGCTGCCCTTGGACTGCCGCGTTTCCCAGACTCGGGTATAAAAAAGGAAGCCACGTGAGGTTTCTCAAGATAGAGGAGAATGGTCATCATGGGACCAGTTCTGCTGCTGTGAAGGGTGATGGGGAAGGCTCCAGTGACTGACACATCCCAGTCTGCTACAGATACATGTTTCTATAGTCCCTAATGGGGTGTTGGTACCCCACTAACTCAGTACAGGGGTAACGCACTGTCTGCTCCCACATCTCGGCAGTGACCCAGCTGAAGTCCACAGAAGAGCTGGGAATAATGCTTGGTAATAAGGAGGTGAGAGAGAGCAAAAAGGCATTGTGTTTGCCCCTGGCAGCTTCAGTTTGTCCATGAAAAATAGCTCAGAATGCTCTTCCACACAAAATACTTTTTTTTTTTTTTTTTTTTTCTGTTAGAAGAATGTATAGTGGCTTTGTGGTCATTTTAGTGAATTTTATTTGAAAATATAAAAGCAAACTATTAATATGTCCTTTTTTATTACTGCCACAATAAGCAGCCTCAGTGGTTTTTTCCAAGCAATTTCTTCCTTGAAGGTTTGTTTTATACATATATATATATAAGGAAACAGTTATAAAGTAGTTTTAAAAAATAAATAAAGTCAGCCTACAAATGATACATTAAAGCTAAGTGAAATAAGCTATCCCGACCAGAGTGCTTTTCTTCCTTGGAAAACGAAACCAGTTGAAAATACTTACTGTCATTCTGATGCACAAGAAAAATAAGTCCAAAATATCAACATTTTTCCCCAGAATGAGAACGCTGCCAGCTCTGACATATTTTCTGTGGTGATCAAAGCTCTTGGAATGGCTGGAGATGACATAAAGAAAACGTGGTTTGTTCGTTTAAATGTGGTGGGTGGGGAGCATGAGAGAGCAGAGTGTTGTAGGGAGTAGGACTCAAACATAAAATGTGCAGTAAAGATCTGTTCATCAACGCCTTTTCCTAGTAGTAAGCATTAGCACTGTAGCAACACTTAAAGGCTTCTATTATCGTAATTCCTATAGTCTATAAAGAGGCAGTTGAAATAGGCACCAGAGAACAAGCACAAGGAGACGCAGA
Organism: Donacobius atricapilla; assembly: GCA_013397315.1. Taxonomy (NCBI): domain Eukaryota; kingdom Metazoa; phylum Chordata; class Aves; order Passeriformes; family Mimidae; genus Donacobius; species Donacobius atricapilla. Next base: position 750,160 of record WBMY01009458.1, read on the forward strand.
CCTTGTCTCTACAGCAGTTAAACTTCTGGTTTACAAAGGGACTACCCATGGTTTACTAAAAAAAATNTAAAAAATTAAAAATAAGATTAAAAAAATTACAAAGTTAAAAGAGTCAGCCCAGACAAATGTCAGTGTCCTGACACTGCCCTTGGTCCTACACCCTGTATGGCACACATTTTGCAGAAAGAAAAACCAGGAAAAAATTCAGAAATACTGTAGAAAAGGGTTTAAAACTTCTCTGGAACTATTTTGGTAAATCTTGCTGCCTGTAAAGCCAGACTACTTTTATCTCATAGGAACTGAAAGGCAGAAGAAAATTATGACTAATATATTTTTACGAATTAGAAAAAATTACCTAACCCCACATATTTGGAATATCAGAATATTATCATTTAAGGCTGTGATTTTCAAAAGAGCTTATGGGATTGTGGCACCCAGACCTACTCCTGCCCCCATGGAAATGCATATTAATTTGCTATCAACCTCCATGAGAGGGATCAAAACTCTTCAGCTCTCACTGAATTTCCCTGGGAGGTTGGTGACTGTTGCAAAAATCCCAGCTCAAACCTCCTCACTGTCACTCTCTTTTCAGGGGAAATTCAGTGACTATTGCAAAAATCCCAGGCTGAACAACCTGATAACTCCTGACTTTCAGGGCAGGAAGCAAACTCTGTGCATCCTACCCCAAACCAGCAGCAATCTCTTTTCTCCAGTTCAGAGGAGTTTGACATTTTTACCTTTCACATCCCTCATGCTAAACAAATAATGACCTATCTGAAGGTTGTGATGGGTTTCTGTTGTTTGGGGATTGAGAAGGATCCATGTCTGGGCAAGAGAAAGCAATCCTTGATCTGGCTGTAGCGATCCATTTCTGTGAAGTAGTTACTGTTTGAAAGGTGTCCCAAACCAGTAGGTCTCATGAGCTGGGCTCGGGCGTGAAGGTGGCTGGGGCAATCATAAACACACATTCCCAGCCCATTTCAGCTGTACCAATCCATTTGTAGAATTTGACTCTTTGGGTGTGTGAGGGTTCTGGCATGGGGGTGCACACCCTGATGCTCTTCGTCACACAGACACACACACACACACACACTTTGGTGAGAAGGCATGGACTGTTTTATTACAAAGATCTGACTCCATTTTATAGTATTTCTACAAAGGCCAGGGATTGGGGGAGAAGGTTGACACCTCTCCCCATCCCATTGGTCAAGACAACTGTCCATCAGCTGTCCATATCTCTAAGATCAGGAATGAAAACTTTGCTTGAATTTATGAAAACGTTGCCTCTGTTTACAGCACCCATGCATGAGAAACAATCTCACTATGAAAACTGTGAAACAGAAGAGAAGGCTAAAAAATCAGGGCAACACACACCCTGCTTCATGTCACACGTGCAGATCTAGAGCAGCAATGAGAGGGACTGCTCGCAGAAGAAACAAATCTGCTTTACACCAACAGCTCTGGATCTCTGCTTGTTCAGAAAAAATACTGCTTACAAACACGTGAACCAGCCATGCTTGCCTGTGCTCTCAGAGCGATGGTAATTACATAGATTTTTGGTCAGTCCTGTCATATTTACTCCAGCAAATTGATTNGATGGTTTACTAAAAAAAAATGTTTTCTTCTTTACTGCCCTATTTTAATATTTTGACACACCCTAGTGAAAACTCAGCAGTTTTAACTCACTGCCATGCTGTGCCCTGGTGTCATGCACTGTCTGGCTGTGTGAGCCCTCTGGCTGTTCCTGCAGCCCCCTCCCTTGGTCTCTTGTCACCTGGGGCTGGCTAGCTGTTCCTGGGGACGATGCCACCAGGATGCCACAGGGCTCAGGTGACACTACATTGGAAACGCCCAAGAGTCAGCCTAGACAAATGCTCAGCCTAATCTCCTCTTTAAAAATTAAATAGATTTAAAAAAATAAAAATATTTTTATTTAAAATTTCTAA
>WBMY01009458.1:752426-912795 GCA_013397315.1 Donacobius atricapilla
GGGCTCGGGCGTGAAGGTGGCTGGGGCAATCATAAACACACATTCCCAGCCCATTTCAGCTGTACCAATCCATTTGTAGAATTTGACTCTTTGGGTGTGTGAGGGTTCTGGCATGGGGGTGCACACCCTGATGCTCTTCGTCACACAGACACACACACACACACACACTTTGGTGAGAAGGCATGGACTGTTTTATTACAAAGATCTGACTCCATTTTATAGTATTTCTACAAAGGCCAGGGATTGGGGGAGAAGGTTGACACCTCTCCCCATCCCATTGGTCAAGACAACTGTCCATCAGCTGTCCATATCTCTAAGATCAGGAATGAAAACTTTGCTTGAATTTATGAAAACGTTGCCTCTGTTTACAGCACCCATGCATGAGAAACAATCTCACTATGAAAACTGTGAAACAGAAGAGAAGGCTAAAAAATCAGGGCAACACACACCCTGCTTCATGTCACACGTGCAGATCTAGAGCAGCAATGAGAGGGACTGCTCGCAGAAGAAACAAATCTGCTTTACACCAACAGCTCTGGATCTCTGCTTGTTCAGAAAAAATACTGCTTACAAACACGTGAACCAGCCATGCTTGCCTGTGCTCTCAGAGCGATGGTAATTACATAGATTTTTGGTCAGTCCTGTCATATTTACTCCAGCAAATTGATTAACCTATGTAATGAGTACAGGACTGTGACCAATACTGACCCCACATCAAAGCCTGATACTGCTGCAGTGTGCTGACCTGAATTTTAATTGTTCAGTAGGTTTTGTAATTAAACCGCAAATGTGCTAAAGAAGAGATTAGGCATTTTAGCTAGCAGGGTATGTATTTTTTCCCAGGTGTGCCAATTGTGTACACTATAAAATGTCCAAGGCATGCCTCAATACACAAAGATCAAACAACATGCCATTTCATAGATGACTAAAGCTTCTTCTATTTTTTTTTTTTGCTTGATATATTAAAATACGGAAAAAATGTAACTTGTATCCTAAGATATTTTCTATATACATTATCTTGTAGCACTAAAGCTCTTGCATCAAGGTATATAAATAAATCAATAATGAATAAATTAGGACTTCAAGTTGTCTATTAAATTCCCACAGGCTTGTACACTTGGTCCTCAGAGTCCAAAAGAGCTACTTCAGACAGATGTGTTTTTGTTCTTTAGGATCATCAGTGTGGCACATCTATTGCTTCAGCCAGTGGCAATGCCAGACTTGAGAGAAAACACGTTGCTCATTAAATGAAAACAACTATCATAAATGAACAAGAACATTTGGAAAACTACCCATGTCTCACTTTTGTTTGAAAGAAACTTCTCTTTTGGAAGTTCTCACAACATAAAAGAGAGGAACTATGCTGCTTCATTCCACATGATTCTTTCTTCTTTCATTTTTCTACAGAAAAACATGTGTTTCTACATATGAGTTTCCAGCAAATGTTGCCTTCTACCTCATGTGCCCGCTCCTTTGGCAAAGGGAAATCCAGTGTCTCTGTTGGTGCAGCTCCCTGCTCTATTTTTGACCACACAGAGGAGAAGGAACTAGAAGGAGGTGGGTTACTCTGGAATAGGGTGGGTTGTGCTAGAAGGGAGCAACTGGGAAGAAGATCCATCTTTCATTCATAAAATTTTGTTTGAAACATATGGGGAGAATTAGGAGCTACATTTTCATCTTTATAAGCTGGGACTTGGGAGACTGCCTTGAGACCATGAATCTGGTTTGAAACTGTTCTTCTTTGGTGTGCTTGTACTTCTTCCATCTTTCTGTAATTTAGCCCATCTACCACTGATGGGTGTCACCAGGACTCACAAAAGGTGATTGACTCTGTGGGTTTGATTGTGAGCAGAGAGCTTGGCTGAAGGAAGGGCAAGACCTAAGTTTCTTTCCTACATGAAGACTGTTGTGCATAATAATGAGGGCAAGATGATAAAGTGTGGCAGGTTTGGGGAGTAGCAGTCTGAGATACAGGTTATTTGTCTCATAGATTTGGTGGCCAGAGTTCATCTAGAATTGGCAAAAAAAAAAGTAGTCATTTACTGATACTTGGAAAAAAATTAAAATTGAATGTAGATATGTAATTAATAGAACAGTGAGACAGTCCTCATCTTATCTTTTTTTTATTAAAAATCATCCTTCTGACTAAAGGGTACCCACCTGGCACTGAATAGTGTCCTGTAGGCACTGATCTTAATGTAACACTGGCAATGTATTCTCCAGGGAAATCTCTGCTTTGCTTTCCTTTCCTGTGTTCTGCCCAGAAATCCCAAAGGCATATCTGAGAAGATTTTTCTTTCAATGGGGAAATGTTTTGTTCAGACACATAGTTGAGTTCACCAACTGGATGTGTTTTTCCCTTTGCAGTGTGCTCCAGGATGCATTGATCCATGCTGGGACCCTGAGAATCTAGCTGAGCATTGCTTGGGTATGAACTTCCCTGCCTGTTTCCCAGCATAGGTTGCTCTCAGGCACAAGATTCTGCAACCTATTTTGGTTGGTCCTGCCATGAAAGTATTTTCTGCATGCTGGAGTTTTTAAGAGTGTTGATTTATATCATTTTGGCAACAATGTGCTGAAATTTTTCTACCATTTTGCAATTGTTATTCGTCCATTTAAGCATGTGTTAAATCAATGAGAACTTTTAAATGCTGACTGTGGAAATCCACGAAGAATGATGCCTTCATTATTACACTTGAATATGCACTGAGCCTTGCTCCCCTGTCCAGAGGCACCCTCTCCTCCACAGAAAACACCCTACCTGCCGTGCCTGTCTTTCTTGAATGTATTTGAAAGCACTGTGCATTAAATAAAACATCTGCTATCTAAGGAAAATAATGTAGCCCAGCTAAAAACACCAGTGTGTTGTATCCTTTAAGAGTGACTGCATGCACCTCTAAGAGTAGATTTTAGATTGCAAACAAGACCTCCAGATTTTCCAACTGTCTTAAGCTTGCAGTGACAAAAGACCTTGCAGTGCACAATGATGAGTCCAAACAAAACCATATAAATATGCCAGATAAAGAAAAGTTTTTGCTTGCCTGAGATATCAAGCTCTATGAAATAGGTTTGGACTCTGAAATTTAGACAACAGTTTTTAAATAAAATTAAATGAGATAACCGAAGACTGAAATCCTAATATAAGAATTGAGAGGCAAGAAAAGTCATAAACAAATTACTGATATATAATTTTAAGGTAAATATGTTAATTTAAAATAAGTTTGCATACCCATTTGAAAGATGTAATTTCAAGAGAGAATAACCAGTTTAAAATTAATATAATTTATTAACAAATAAAATTATAACACAAGCAGAGGGAGGTTGGAGGTGAAATATTGAGTTTCCTTTGATAGGTAGAGTAATTATGAAGTATGCTTTTGAAGTTCAAGAAGAGAGCCTTAGGACACAACATTATTTAAAGTAAAAATTGGCTTGCACTCTGTTCAAGTGATTTATTTTGCAGTAAGAAATGGGTGTGAGACATGATGTGATTTAAAATGTCATCCCTTGATGGAACTGCTTGAGGGTGACATCATTTTTTTTCTTTTTTTCTCTACTTTTATTTATGTATTTGGCTGCTTTATTTCTAAAAATTTCTATCTTATGGAATCTAATGAAACCACGTAGATATTAAAAAACCCCCAAGCTATCAACACCTTCACCGTCCCCCAAATAAAGCTTTCCCCTAAACTTCTGGAAGCTAAAAGCTAGACTCTGGAGGGAGCCACTGGGAAGGAACAGAGTTTTCAGCTGTACTTATGTCATATGTGTTGTGGCCAGTTTTGAGGAATTCCACGCAACAAACACATGGAACAAAGGAGTGTCACTTGTCTTCAAGACTAGGTTGTTCCACACATCCCTGGCCAGGGAGGGCTGCTCCTCCTCTGTCCTCCCCTGCCTTTTGCAGGGACCTGGATGTACGACCTCTTACAGGTTTTCTTAGAAGCGACGCACTGTGCAATACATGTGGCAGTCAACACCATGGCTTTTGTGACGTCTTTGCTTGCACTGGGCTTTACTGGCGCAGGAAGGCAAAGCTGGCTGTTGTGGCAACAGCCCCGAAGGACAGAGGTCAAGCTATGGCCAAAAGACACGCTTGCTCTGCACATCCCCTCTCAAGAAGTTTGTGCTTAACCTCAGTGCCATTTTTGTATGCCTGGTGATTTTTATCATAAATGTCACAATTTTTTTTCAAAGCCTTAGCTGTTGGAGGCAGAGGATTTATGTGAGAATATCAAAAATTTAACTTCAATGTGAGTCCCATGAGGTTTTGCCTACTGGTAACTGAATAGATCTTGCAGGTCCTGGATGGGACAAGTTTCTGGACGCAGAGTATCATGGTTGGGCAGCTGTAGGGCAGATCCACCTGTGCTTGTTCCATACGGAAATATAAAAAAAACCCCCAAATAAACAGCAACACCACCACCACCCCCCCCCCAAAAAAAAGCAACCCAAAAACCTCCCCCAGAAAAAAAACCTCAAACCAGACAACAAACCCTTCAAGTTTCATACAGATGTGGTCTGCAAAGCCATGAGATACGGCTACTCTCTCTCTGATCTCTGCAGGCAGAACGACTGAGAAAAAGGGGACCATATTTCGTCACCAGCATGAAAATGTTATAACCTAAAACACACAAGCACATATCTGCTGAGTAAGAGAAACCAGTTTTTTCCTTGCCATTTTTTCAGATAAAATTGCCATCTAATCTAAAATATGGCAGTCTTGCTGAAAGTCAATGGATTCTCTTTGTATGAGGAGCTGTAGCAAAGATCATAGCCATACTTGCTATAAAAACACAGAAGTTAAAAATAGCTGCACAGTCAGTGAGCAGGATCCAGCTCTAAATGAGTGGCCCAGTTTGCTCACTCAGTCAAGAATTGTAAACATAAGTCAACCCTTTTGTTTTTAGGCTGCTGCTGATAGCTTTTTCTTTTCCATGAGGAAATTTTGGTGCTTCCCTATAATTTGAAAACTTTCAGCTCTTTTTGTGGTCTTTGTGAAAGGTCTGTGCCAACAAAGTACCAGTGTCATTTTGACTGCAAGCAGGACTTCTTGGAAGGTGTTATTCACGGAGGAGAGGGAGTTGCTTTTTTTTTAACTAAAGAATATTGGAAAGATTTCTGCAGGAACTTTGCAAGGAGCTCGCAACACTTTTCTTCTAGGCCTGCTGCAGAAGTTGCTGCTGCCCTGGTTAGCAGACAGAATTGCTATTGCTGTGGGAGATGGATTGGCTCCTTTTCTGCTCTGACAGCCATGAGGCTGCATGAATTACACAGCCTGGTGCTCTGGGTGGAGCAGTTCCGGAGGATTCATCCCAGCTGGGTCTCACACCAGGTGGCAAAACAAACTATAAAGGGCTGAAGGGCTGGGGAAGTGGGTTCCCTTCTTTCCTGCTGTGCTGTGGGCAGGGACTGCTGTGGGTGATTGCTGCCCTCCTCGACGCACAATGGAGAAAGCTGAGGCTTTGAAAAAGGAGGAGGGGGTAAGCGATATCTAAACTGGTATAAGTCTGTTATAACTGGAAGTTTGGAGATTTTTAAAAATGCTTGCTTGAAGAACTGAGTCAGTTCTATGTTTTCTTACTTGTGTTGATCCCCAGTCTGGATAAAGCTTCTGCTGTATTGTGATGCAGGCTGTGTAAATGAAATATAGCACAGAGAGGTCTCTCTATCCATCTATGAAATGGGAGAACAATAGTTATTGATCTTACAAGGTTTTTCCCCTGAGATAATTTTTTCTTTTGTTTTTAATTGTGACTCTTTTGAGCCTTGGTTCTTGTCTTGTATGACTGCTTGGGTCCAAGCAGAGGTGAGGCTAGGGGTAGACTGTAAAAAGTGCTATAAAATCCATGGATGCAAGGGCTGAAGAATGAAAAGACATTCCTTTATTTTAGCTGCTTAAAATGGTGACTGTCCACGGAAAGCTGTAGGCATGTTCTCCATTACTGGCTCATATTTTAATATGTGGCCTTATGGGAGCAAAAACATCTGCTGTTTTCCTAAAGCTGGTATTCCTAATACTTTACACCCCTCATGCAATGTCAGGGATAAAGTCAAAATGTGTATCTGTTGCCCAAGATATGTTTGATGATATTGCAGCCTATGGTGTCCTATTGCTGAATCAGCTTTTGCAAGGGGCTTGGAAATCTGTTACAAAGCTGGGAAACACGACTAATCCATAAAATCTTAAATATATGTAAAGCAATGTGCAAATGACACCTACTAACTGGAAATTGCTACAGATAAAAGAGATCTGGCAGCTGAATCACAAAAATATTATTCAGAGTAAATACTTACACCAAATTAATAGCCTAGAAACAGTTTCACCACTCAAACAGCCTTCAGAAGTACCAACTGATTTGAAAGAGTGGGCTGCTGTTAAAATAATAATGAATCCAGACTTGTCCTTTCTCCTCAGTATCCTCCAGGCTTTCTCTGGTGGGGCGTTTTGACTGCTGTGAGGATTTAAAAGAACTTTCTTATCACTGATAAATATCAAAGCTGGTGAGACTGCTGTGTGTGGCTGGGGGTGTGCAATATGAGAACTTTAAATACTGATGCTATACTTGATGCTATAACCATTTCTGCTACTTCAGCAAAAAATACCCAGGAAAGGTCTCTAGTCCTTTCCCAGAGGGGAGTGGGTGCATTAAAATGAATAACTAACAACTTGACATGTTTTTGGTGTAATGTATTTGCATATTTGTTTAATGAAAATCTCCTTGTTTCAATTTTGGTGAGGCTTGTATTGTCCTGCAAGTGTAGTGTCTTGCTTGGCAGTCCAGGAACTACTGCCCATGCAGCATGAGGGAACGCCTTCCTTCTGGTCAAGCCAAAAGGGTGTTCTTAGATTTAGGTTGGTGATCTAGGACATGGCAGCTTTATGTTCACCACTCTCCTCCTTGCCTATGTAGTGTTAGGCTTTGTTTCCCTGTTGAAAATAGTGAGGATACAGGGGTGGTGTGAGATTGCTAAAGGCTATTTTTTGATAGTCCAGTGGTGTTACCGGTCTAAGGTATGCTTGCAGGGGAATATAACCTACCTGCTGTATATTAGTATCTAGAAAGCTTGGTGTTGGGTTGAACAAAAGCTGCTTCTACCATTCTGAAGAAAAATTAACAAGAATGTTACTTTAGGTTTTTTTGTTTTGTTAAGGACTTCTGATGCTGTAATTGCAATAGAAACATTATCTAAGTTCTGCTTATTTTGGGTCTCTTCCCGTGTTGATAGAGAGGTCATCTGCTGAGCTTGGTGCTGCCTAGTCTGGGCTGCTTCTCTAGGAGGTGATTTGCTGAAGGCTGAGTACCTGCTGTGCATTGCAGGGTGCACTGGGGACATGCCTTCAGTGTGTGATTTCCAAAGCTCCTCTCCCTCACATATGGTAGATCCTGGGTGGCTGCTGTTGCTTCACAGCCTGTGGTTCAGGTATGCAACTTATAGATTGGGCATGAGACATATAAAAGACTATCAGATAGTGCCTTCTGATTTCCATGCTCATAAACACTGTGAAAGGCTACTGGGGTCTCACAGATTCATAAGAAAGTTGTATATTCCTCATGCATTTCTTTCATTACGTGGATCCAGTGCTCAGCATCTCTAAGGACCAGGTTAAAAGTTAAACCCCCAAATTTCTTAGGCTGAAAAGCTCATTGTAACTGTTTGACCTCATTATTTACGGAAGAACACTGTCAAGTCTTAAAAAGAAGAAAATAACCTGTGTTATACCTGTCAGATATATACAGGAGGGATACATCCTGGCACACCCATGAATATGTGTAGCCCAGCTGCGGAGCTGTTGGCTCAGCTTCTCTCAAGGAGAGCTAAAGAGCCACATGGTGTCTCTGGATGCTGGAATTTGTACTTGGATCTATGTGTTAACACCCATTCAGAGTGGCAGCTCGCTATTGGATGTACATCTGAAGTGCCACAAGAGTGCAAGTCATTCCAGCGAGGGTCTGCTATAAATTACGCATGGCAAATTGGCTCCAGATAAATCTGGTTTGGACTCTGGAACATAAAGAACTTGTGTGGTGTGCTAAAGTCTCCTATTTCTTGCTCAGACCCTGCCTTTTTGCGAGGAGCTGCCATGACAGTCACAGAAATATAGATCTAGGGTCTGGCAGTTTTGGGATGGCAAAATCCTACTGAATCACATTTTGCACAAAGGCTGCTATCAGCCCTCTGGGCTTATTACTTAACTGGAATACAGGCAGTGGGATCTAAGAGCTCTATCAGATACCTCATTTAGTTGTAGCAAGTTGTCTTTAAGTGGCAGATTCATCTTGATTTTAATACATGCAAGCTGAGATTATGGAAGAGGTAGACATAGTATAGTTGTTTAAACTTCAAAATATGTTTTAAATAATTGATTTCCATGCATCTAAAGTAAAGATCAGTTATTCAAAACATATTTATATTTGCAAAAAATCAAAACTAAACAATATGACAAAACAAATACTTGTAAATAATTTAAAACATACTTTGCGGCTTTTAATGTTGCAGAATGTGTCTCCAACAGTGGTAAAACCTCAATAAATATGATTTAACAGTTCTCTGTATTTAATACATAATTGTGCTATTGAGTAGGAAAAAAGTTAGGTTTAATAAAAAGTTTGACAATGCACTGGATGAGCTAGAAAAGCCAGCCTTTAAATTGACACCTGTTTAGTGAAAGGCATGTGCAATTAAAAGTATATGAGAAGAAATGGGTGTTTATTAAGAATTCCTAATTATTGATCCAGTGTTGGGTGCAAATCAGTGCTTTATAATCTGATAAAGCTGTGTTGGGAGGCGTCAGGCTTAACATTAGGAAGCTGAGAGGGTGGCCAGACACTATAATCAGCTTTCTAGAGAGGTGGATGGGTCCTAAGCCTGTCAGTGGTAAGGGGTATTTGCACAATGTTCTTAATGTGCGTTAACTTTTGGCCAGGCAGTTGGGCTGGGGGATTGTGGTACATCCATTCCATCTGAGTTTTCTGTATCAAAGGATAAATGTTCAGTGAAGTTCTGCAGGCTGTTAAGATCAAGAAATGCAAAGCGAAATTTAAAATGGTTGTCAGTATCTAGAAGAGACTTTATCTCAACTGTAGAGGTCTTGGCTGGTTGCATCCCTTTGTCCCAGGGAATTTTAGTTCTATGCCTGAATCTTCCCTACTGATGTAAACAAAAGGTGAGGTATAGATCTTGTTTAATGATACAAGAGGCAGCCTGGCTGCCCTCCCTTAGGCAGAGTTTCTACTGGCTTTACTGGCTGCTTCCTTGGAATAAAGACAGCAGAGCATGAACCAGAACAATGTTTAGGTACTGAACAGTGGGCTTCAGTCTCACTTGTAATGTAATCAAGTTGCCTGCCTGTGATTTCCCATCCTTTTGTAAAGTAGCTGTTATTTGAAATCCACTTCAGATACTGATGTTCCCTTACTACAGTAAAATCAGTTCTGGTGGAAGCAAAGACAGACACAGTAGTTTTGCAGTCTATAGATTTTGAGCTAGCTTTGACTATGTGCCCATCATAGGTTGTCATAATGCAGTTGGCTTCTTAGTAAGGAGTTGCTGGTCTCAGTAAGTTGTAGGCTTGTCTACATTAAGTGTGTTTAATAACTGAGTTAGAGTGTGAATGAAACTACATTAGCTTTTCTTCATGTCCCTCTGTGGATATTCTTGATTAGGCCACCTTAATAAAGATTGGGCTAATCCACATCCAAAGTTACATAGCACAATAATCTGTTCTATGCTAACTTTTCCAATGCTTGGCAGGCTCATAAATCACCCATCTTTCCTCTTTCTTTCAGTCACCCCCATTATACAGCTGTGTGATTATATACACAGTGTTTCTGAAGTATTCTCCGCTTGATGTTCCCCAGTTAGAAGTTAAAGGTTTCACATTGTGCTCTCTGTGAGATGATGGGGGTACCTATAAATGTGTGAAATTCCTGGGTCTCTGCAGTGAAGAAATGTAGGTGAGCATCCACCTCCCATGCAATCCAATACTCTTTTGCGTGCCTTTATGGAAAGGGTAATGCAACGCAGAATACTGTACATGGGTTCTTCCAGCTCTGAATTAGTCTCTTTTATCTGTTTCTGACCACAACAGATGTTGGCAGCCTTTCTATTCCATATCCTTAAGTCAGACTAAGAATATAAGTTCCGCTTAGAGAAGCTGTAAGGGAAAAATTTAACCCTTTCAGGAGGTTTTTTTACTGTGTTTTTTCTTGAATGCTCTTGACTTAATTTGAAAGGGAAGAAAAGGCCAGCAAATGTCTGGTTTGACATAGTCTTTGGGGCATCCTCAGATTATATTCCACAGAAGTGCTCATTGGTCTCTGCATTTTCAATCAACTTTCCTCTTACTGGGGACACAGGGACAGAGGGCAAAAATGTGCATAGTGAATATTTCTAACACAGTTGGCATCAGAATTTGCAAAAGAATAGTAGCAGTTCTGTAAAAGGCTTGTGAGTGTAACCTTCAGCACAGACACCAGGGACAGTGCTGGCCATATCTATGGAAAATTAGCCCATCTGATGCTTCTCAAGCAATCAGTTGACTCTATTGTCTTTATTATGATATGAAACATCCTTTAAAATGCTTGAAGCAGTTTACCTTTTCCCTGTAGGTGGAATTAACAAAAGCTTCGCATGCCTAGATCCTCTCCGAGATAACCTTGGACTGTTTGCTTTCATCTGAAAACAAATAAAAGCAAACAAAAATAAATCTCTAATTTAAAATAATTATAAGTGTGCAGGTATTTTATTCACATGTTCTACTGAAAAGAAAGCTCATCAGAGAGTCATAATTAGAGGAAAGCACAATATAGATATATATGTATTTGTACCATAGTAATTTGAGAAGTGCCCATTATATCTCCAAACAGCCCTTGCAGAGTGCTCACCGCTGCTCTCCGAGATGACCAGCTGTCAGAAAGACCTAGGCAATGGCAGAACCAAGCCAGCGTTCTCCTTCCCTGCTGCACTCGTGCCTCTAACAGAGACCTGTACAGCCTGATGTGTAGCTAGTTACTTGTCTTCAAGGGAGAGGGATGTAAGGATCTAATTTTACTGACTGACATGGGCTGCAGAAGCGTACACAGCTTGCTCATATCCTTTGTGGAGTTGGAAGCCGAGTCACCTTTTTTCTTTTTTCTTTTATTTTTTTTTCACCACACAGAGACGCCATCACATATGTTCAAAGGCTGATGAGCTGAAAAGATCTGGGAGCCACATGTGACCAGCAGAACAAGCATCAGCCTAGAGTAGAGTTTCAGTGGGAGATGACTTTTGGGAAAGTTCCCACAGAAGCACCATGGTAGCATTTCTGCCCTTGCTCAGCCTGATTTCATTTTTTCTGAGCCTACTTTGTGTCCCTGGCACCACAAAAATACCTGGCATAAGGAGCACTTGAGATCCCATCAGTGCTCTCTGGCCTCACCAGAAGGGTGCCAAAGGGATGTCTGTGTCATGGTGGATCTGGCCCACCGTGTTCACTGACACGGTAGCTTGTGCTGAGTCACAGTGCCTGCCCCACAGCCAGGAAAGGGAAGGGCTTGTTTTCGTTAGGGGACATCAATGCTATCTGGAGGTTACAGAGTAGTGGGGTACAGAACGTGCTGAGGGAGGGTCGCCGAAGCCTTTTTGGAATGTCAAAGCAGGAAGGAGTTACTGTGGTGAGGTGTGATACAGTTGGAAGGCTGATATGTTCACTAGCACAGCATAACAGTCTATCCTTAAGGTTTAATCTCTCAAGTGTAGAAAGGGGAGTCTGATCCCTCTCCTCTCCCGTGAGAAGAGAAGCAGAAGGCCTCAGGAGGCTGGGATGATGACACAAGCATGCGAGTCTCCAGCCAGTTCACTTGCTAAAGCGTGGGCATCACCTCCTTCAGGGGAGGCCTTCAGTCCCCCTGCCCTCAGTTTGCCTCCAAATTTGTTGCCCCTTCAGCGAAGGGAGTAACAAAAGCAGACTGGAGGACATGTAGAGGAGAGGTCATATTTCCCCCAGGTTAAAGTTTTTGATACCATATGTAAAGTTTATTATCCAGCTTATAATGGACTTTTTGGGTAGGCAGGTTATGCCAGGAGGCAGTGGTGGCTGGGGTGACAGAGGGGTAAGTGCTAAGGGGAGGGCTGCAAAGGATTGATTTTTTTTTTTTTTCACCTTGTTTGGTGTAGGAGATGATGCTGTAGAATTGCCAACCTACAGCTGCTGCCTTCCAGCACCCCAGTAGATGTGGGCAGGAGGAGGCAAGAAGAGAAGCAAGGTCACCTCTCAGTCTTCCTCCCTGATGCTAAGAGCATGTAGTGGCTTGAAGATACAGATGTTGATGTAGAATTGAGACTGTCTGTCTCTTGGGGAACTCTTCTGACTCCTGTCTGAGGGAAAATATCAGATTCCACTGATTACTTCTGTTATCTAAGTATTTTATGTGTGAAATTTGTCATTTGGGGAAAGTTGCAAGCTAAGAATTTTGGAGGAAGCCGCCCCCACCACTGTGATACTGTTGATACAGAGCTGGTCTCTGCCTCTATGAACTTATTCCTGATCTGTATCAGACTGTGAAGTACCAACCAGCACCACCTTCCTGGGTGTCCATCTCCTGTAGCGCCAGGGTAGCACAAAGGGCCTCTAAGCCAGCATAGTCCTGTGCACACAATGAGTATTTATTCATTCATTCTCAGGCAGGAAAGGGTCTGAGACAGGGTGAGTGCTCTATCCACCTTTAAGTGAGACATGCAGTGGCCTTCTGCAGTTCTGTGCGTCTCACCCTTTCCTTGATTTGATTCTCCTCCAAACACTCACAAATGAAACATTTCATACTGAAAACGTTTTGTGCCCAATGGCCTGCCTTCACTGTTTTAAGAAAAATAGTTTCAGAGGGGTTGCAGTCAAGACCCTCCCCTGTCCTCCCTGTTTTGTTGTCAACCTGAAAAATCAGCTATTCCTGTAATCCAGGTCTCAGGATAATGTCAAGGGTAAGGGACATATTCTGAAATGCCTTATTGTGGTGAGGGCTTTGGAGCTTCTCCCAGGAGACTTTTCTTGCTGGCAGCTGTTCTCTCATGCTTAGTGTGTGACTTAAACAGCAACATATGCTGCAACTACAATAAAATAATGTTAAATTATTTTAGAGAATGCCAGGCCTGTTGGTAAATGTTTTCTAATAATTGATTGTTGGAGTGTTTCTTAGTTGCTTGTGGCAACGTGGTCTTCCTCTTTGCAGGATTGTTGGTCTTTTAAGTGGGATCCAACCACTTTCCTTAAAAGAGTGGAATACTAGATTCAGCTAGGAAACACTTTGAAATTATATTTAACCTCAGGCTGCCAGTGTTACAGAACATGAAGGGATAATATTCTTTCTGTCTTCTGCAAATTCACATGCACTTGATTATTTGCATTATTTATCCATGACTAAATACTGTATAAAGTTTTATCTTTATCAATCTCCATTGCAAGTCAGAAGTGATATATTTTTAGATGTTACGTATGGTCCCTGCTAAGTGTTAGTTTTTCTGTTTTATTAATATGTACTTTTGCACATACATAGAATTCAAATACACTGGAAGCCTAGTAACTATTCCTTTTATGCTTGATAAAAGCAATATCAATTGAAGAATAGGGGATAAAAATGGAATGTGAGCCAAATGGCACAACTGAGAGCTGTACTTCTACCCTGTGTTTGTGGGATGACTTTCATAAAAGAATTCCTAAAAGCATCCAAAGTTGCTTCTACCTGTCCAAGAACATGGAAAAGTCCCATTGAATCCAGGCTTGCTTACACTGCTGTGTGGGAGAGGCATGCTAGAGATTAGCTTAATAAAATGGATTAAATCCCAGAAGTGCAGGAGACAGTCTGGGAGACCTAAAATTGGTCTGAAAATAACACTGAGAGATAGAAAAGGTGTAAAAGAATAAATTAGGTACTCAAAGTTCTCTTGTCACCATATAGCGCAGTCCTCTCTGTAGCCCAGTCCAGTGTAAACATGGAGTTGACATAATTCTTCCAGATTTATTTTTTTTATTCTATTTTACTAATTAGGACCAGTCCATTTCTGTGAAGTAGGTTATGATGTCAGGTAAACAGGCCATCAAGGCTGCTCTCCTCCAGAGGTCTGTGAACCTGAAAAAAAGGCTGGCCTATCATCCAACAGGTGGAGATTGAGATTGGAAAAGTACCCATGCAAATCATGTTAAATTCCTTGAGCACTTGTGTAGTGTTGGAAGAACTTGGGGATAAAGCTGCTGAATACTTGGTTATCTGCCTACAGGTTATTTTTGGGGCTGAAGAATTCTATTAATACTGGTGCACGTTCACATGAGGCATTGCGTCATATTGCAATCACACATCATATTGCATCCTCTAAAAAGGCTGTGGGTGAAATACACAAAATCAGATTTTCTGTTCTCTAGGTTCTGTCTTGGTCTTTTGAACCAAGAGTTCTTGTAAAATAGTTCCCAAGTTAAAATCTTACTAACCCCCTATGGCAACTAAACAGTTTCACGAACTTGTTGCTGAGATCCTTGTGGAAAAAAATCTGCACTAGTTCGCTCAGAGCAGGCTTTTTTTTAAATCGTGCTCCTAAGTGATATGGGGCTTTGAAACAGTGTTGCAGTTTAATGAGCTATTTCTCTCTTCTGCATAATGTCCCTTTTTCTTGTCTGCATATTTTTATTCTGGGATGTGTCTTACATTACGATATATTTTGCCTCTAACAATGACCTCTGTTGCAGTCAAATGTAGCTTTTCTAATACTGGACTTTCAAGGAGTGTTCAAGAATAGGGTGTAGAGAATCCCTGTGTCTGTCCATCTATGAACTTCAGCAACATTTGGCCACCTGAATCTGTAGATAGAAATGTCATTCTGCCATGCTCATCTTTTCTTTCATCTCATGCCTTGAACGTTGCCTCCATCTTGTTCAAAAAATAGGGTTGGAAGAGTAACTCCCCTTTCCTTTTTCATTGCCATCTGATGTTTTGGTTGCAGATGGTGGCTGACTAATGATGAACATCCTGTTCCCTTATGCTGCAGGAAGTCCACACAGGAGATGTAAGAGCACAGACGCAAGGGCAGCCTGTTGGGCTCCCCACCCTTCAGAATCTGCAAGTGGCAGCACTGTGCTGAGCTTCCATAAAGTGGAAATGACACAAGAGATTTCCATGTAACTCCTGATGTGTTGTGGGTAATTGGAATGGTGATGTACCTGACTGACTGTTTTTTAATTAATTGCTGTAGTTTTCTGAGGTTGGCCATTTTAACCCATGGTCTGAAAAATTTATGGGTTTTTTTGAGAAAAATAGGTCCCTAATGACCATATCTTTGCTCAAATGTGATTATTCTACTGAACAAATGTGAGTAAAAACATGGTGCATCTTTGAAGCAACATAATTCTTCAACTTGGAGATGAAGTCCTTGTAGATTTCAACTCTAACTACTACCATGCCTTGTCTGGGTGGATGGAATAAAGAAATAAGGAGGCTCTGAAATGCTAAGCTCAGCTGCAGTGAACTCACCAGCTTTTGCCTGTAAAGATACTGCTTCTTGAGCTATACAGTGAGCATGAGCTACTTAGTCTCCCTTGAGACAGGAAAGCTCTAAACTTCCCAGATAAATCCATAGTTTAATCTGAAGTAATTGCAAGGGTCCTGAGAAGAACTTGAAGCTGTCTGGGCTGGATATGCTACTGTGAACTACTCTTCACCCCTTCTGTCGGGGCACCCTGGAAACACACGTGTCCAGTTTCAGGAGTACTGCTCCTCAGAAGTGATAGAGCCTTAATGCATAGGTCATGTTAGAAAAGGTGTACCATGATTATGCTCATCCTAGCACTAGGGTTGCCCATTAACTAGTTGCCTGTTAACATTTAGTGTAGAGAAAAAGATACTAAATTTGCAGGCTTAGTAATTTCTCTGTTTTAAAGCTCCATGGATTCCAGTGTTTGGCATAGTAAACTTCATGTGATAAATTACACTTGAGTTTCTTTCACTTGCTTTGCTTTTGCAATTGCATTAATAAAGTCTCCAAAACTTAGCTGTAAATCTTAAGAAAAAGAACCTAAGTATCTAGCTAAGAAATTATAGCCTGAGTGATTTCTTCTTTCTCCTACCTACCCTTCAGCTACAAATGCCTGATGTTCAAAAAAGAAAAAAGAATTAGGGATAAACTGAAACTAGTTTTAGGAAGCTATATGTCACAAGCAGGTAGATCTAAAAATAGGTTATATCTGCTATTAGTGATAGCTGTTCTAAGCCTCCCAAAGTAGGCTAAGAACTCCTTAGGGCTTCAAGGAGCAAGATGATGGATGCTGAAGTACAGTAATTTTTAGGCATTTTTCAAAATAAGTGGCTATTTTTCCTGCCATTTGGTGCTACAGAGTAGTATTAATGGTAACTAATGCAGCGCAGGTTTAGACAAAAAGTAGTCACAGCAAAGCAATTTTAAAAGTCTCTCCAACACTCTCTGATACTGTAAATAAATAGGAACACACCATCACATGACCTGATTCATTGGCATGAGCATGGGATACTCATGTTGCCTTAAAGTAGCATTGAATTTAAAGAAAAAAGGTTACCCAATGTCCATTCTCAAGAATTCTGCATGTACTGTTTTTTGGTGATTTGCTAGATATTGTGCAGCTTTACAAGTCCAGCCTTTCTGGCAAAGTTCATCAAGAGTTAGACATTTTACAAGTATCTGGTGGTTTGTGATCCTTCCGTTATATTAATTTTACTCAAGGTCACAGGGGAAGCATTGTTTCTATGCCTTGGGAAAAAGCTGTAAACCTTACAATAGGATTGCTTTATGAAGTACTTGCAGCTGTTGATTTTTCTCCAACCTCCTTTTCTCCTGTTTTTTGACACTTTCTTCAAAAGGTTAGTAATTTTCAAGAAACATCATAATTCGATGATATATTTAGCTTTTGAGGTTAAACTTTGCAATCTTAACTTGGAGTAACTCCTTTCTTTATAAAGAGGGAAAATAGAAGAAAACTGATTGAAAGAAATGTGCTAGGCAAAAATTTGCAAATAAGATAGTGGAGAAATAATGCTATTATGGATTTAGAAAACAGAGCTATTAAGCAAACAGTGAAATAAATATCATTGTGGGGCAGCTATTCTTTGAGAGTTGCAAAAATGAGGATGAGGGTCCGCACTCAAGGGAGGGAAGGGGAGCAAAGACAGGATGTGCAGTTGTGAGTCAGGCGTATAATGATACTTTAGCATGTCTAATTGTCTAATGCTGCAGCATGTATAAACTAGGGCAAGCTGCATATTATAAAAATTAAAAGCAAGCCAAGGCTGACAACTTTTTCTCTGAGTTCTGCTCTGCTGCAGAGGAGTTGGCTGTGATGGGATTTGTGTTCTTGCCTTGCTTGCTGCTTGGTTCTCTCAGTATGGAAGTGGGGATGTCAGTCAGTTTTGCAAGATGCAGTTGCATCAGCATGGTATTGCTGTGAAAGACTTTTTGTTTATAATTTTGTCTTTGAGTTATATCCAACAGTCCCTCTGCCTTGCCTTCAGAGATGTAAGCTGGCAAGTGCTCAGCGTTGCTCTAAGTCATGTCTTTGGATGTGAACTGAAAGTCTACCTTGTGACCTTCCAAGCTGGCGTGTGGAGTGCTGCGCACGGCACGCGCTAAAGGGAACAGGAGTGGTGCTGGAGCAGGGAGGCTTTGCATCATCTGGCTTCAGGCATTGGAATTGCATTGACTAGAAGCTTAATCTCCCTTGTAGTGAATGCAGAGACAGACTCCTCAAAGGAGAGACTTAGAGTTTACACTAGAAGCCTATCTCTTGCAATTTTTTTATTTTTAGCTTTGGAATTACAGCATATTAAGACCTGAAAAACTCCTGTTTGTGAAACTACTGAAAGAGATGGGAGCTGGCACTGAGGAGAGAAATAATGGAAGCTAGTAAAGGGTAAAACATTGCAAATTGCAAAGAGTAGTTAGCTAGGGAACTTCTGTTTTCCTTGTGTCACAACATTCTGCCTTCCGAACTTACTATGCTATATCACAAAAAGTTCCTCTGTTGCCTCTATGGGTATGTATGTCTATTAATCATCACTGCCTGTCTTTTCCTTTGAAATCTATCTTTTAATCATCTTGTTAAAGATCTTAATTTAATCTGTATATTGTATTTGGTAGTAAAAGCTGGCTAATGAAGTTAAACTGAACTAATTCTTCTGCAGTGGAAGGGGCTTGATGTTTGTGTGTCATCATGTTTTCTCGGACTGGGTCATTCAGAGTCTAGCTCTGTTCCAAGCTTTTCCTGGATTGGGGTGCTGTCAGCTGCTCATATGGTATGCTAGTGAGCCTCATGCATCTCAAGGACTGAAAGTATTTTGACTCCAGTCTTAGCAAATATTATTTAATTTTTTTCCGTTGTAACTTAAACGTGTGCAAAAATTAATGTAAATTATTAGGTTACTTAATGTGAAAGGAAATTACTTAGTATGGCACCTACTTATGGAACAGAAAAAAGAAGCAAGCATTTTGGCAGCATAGCTTTAGCTGATGCTGAAGCATGGAAACCGTAGTGTTTCCACATAGGCAGCCATCCTCACACAGGATGTCAAAATATCAGGTAAAGAATTTCATCTCTCAAAACCCAAAGTCAAGTTCTGATTTTGGGTACCCTGCTGAAAACTAAGTACCTGCTGCCCATGTATCACTGTAAAAAACAATATCTTGGAGGGAAAGGAACTTGGACACTGTAGAGGGATTTCCAAGATCCTTATGCTTGAACAAGGATTTAACCACTGCCTCTGCTCCCAGCTGCAACAGAACTGAGTTTATCCGTGTTTCTAATCTTTACAGCGTCAGGCTCTTTTTGGTTTTGTTTGGGGACTGGAAGTGTAAATGGCAAAATGCTGAAACCTATGAGAAAGCCTTAACCCAAGGGGTTGCCTGGTTCAGGCTGAAGGCTCACCAGACAGAGGTTATTAAGCCATCAAATTGGGGAGCATTTATAAGAAGTAAGCAGACTTCTGAACTGCTTGAAATTGTTCTGTGAGGAGCTGAAGGTCACAGGTCACATCCTTCATCAGCTTTCCTTGCAACAAGCTTTCAAAGGTAAGAGCCAGCACTTTGCACACTGCCAACATAAACATCTTCTTTCATATAATGCTGGCAAGTGTCTGTGTATGCAGATATATGCATATGTCTCCAATTACCAAAAAAATCCTTCCAGGGTCAGAGTAAAAAGAAAGCCACAAACCTGTATTTTTAAACACCTCAATATAAACCCATGAATCTCAGCACATATGAACTTTGGAGAATTTGAAAACCTCTATACTGATTTGGATTTTGTCTCTAACACACCTCTACTCTTGTCAAGTTCAGTGTGCTCATGCCTTTTAGTAGTTATGCGAGAAAATACCCAGAGACAGATTTCTGTAATTAAAATCCTGATTACTGAGTAGATCAGTATGTGATGAGGCAAGAAATGGTGGCTAATATCTGATGTTATCTTGCAGAAAAGAGAGCCCTAAGCTTGAATTTGTTTAATGCTCATTTGACTTCCCATATACAGTGATAATGATCATCTTTTGACAAGAACAGCTGTGATAATGGGTGAGCGCAGGAGTGTTGCTTGCTTCGGTTTGCATTGCCGAGCATGACATTTAGAAGCAGGGAAAGGCATTTGTTTTAAACCTTTCAAGGTGCATTTTCAGAGTCAAGCTTCACCTTCTCTCTTCTGTGTAACTAGGTGCTTACAGAGCTGACCAAGTGTGACCCAGCATCACCACCTGGCTGCAGACACCTCCTCTGCTGCTGCTGGAGGACACCTCTGTAGCTGGCACTGGTTTCAGTACTTGTCTGTAAAAAATGTTGAACTATGTGTTTGACTTCTGGAACAAGGGACTGGATTTAATGACCTAAAAAACCATCTGAGAGCAAGATATACTTGTATACAGCCAGTGTTTCTCATGAATTGGAAGCTTGGAAAAGAAGATGACCAAAATTACTTTATTCTCTCT
The DNA here is from genome assembly GCA_013397315.1 of Donacobius atricapilla. Taxonomy (NCBI): domain Eukaryota; kingdom Metazoa; phylum Chordata; class Aves; order Passeriformes; family Mimidae; genus Donacobius; species Donacobius atricapilla. The sequence goes on from WBMY01009458.1 coordinate 772,394, forward strand.
GAAATTTCAGTGCTTCTGAAAATTGCATCCACAGAGAGCTGTAGTTAGACACTGATAAAAAATCCTTGCCTTTAATTAAATTCTAAGTATTTCTGGGTAGTGATTACAGTTATTTTAATTATTTCCTCTAACTACAATACTACTGGCTCACACTAGAGCTTTTCAAAATATATCTCTCTACCTAGAAGGACAATTTGTATGCTCTGATCAGTGAACTCATGTGATTTGGAGATGCTGTAGTTAACAGGGATTAGTGTTTCTATGATTTTAAAGATTTAGCTGTCATCTTTCATTTACTTTTAAATCTCACTTTTCTTCCTTTTATCCTGAGGGTATTACAGAAGGAGTTTCTTGCTAAATTTATCTTGGAGTTATGAAACTGAGAAAAGAAAATTAAAGAACCATAGTTCCCACAAAAGGTATAGGGATTATTCAAGCTTTATTGGAAGGGAAGAAAAGGCAAGAGAAGAATGAAGTAGATAAATGATTCTACCATGTAGGTCAAGAGAGCATCCCATCTTAGAAAATTTTGTAGAGTGGAAAAATCAACCTGGTGGCTGTGGGGTGGTGGATATGACTTGCTTGAACTCCCTGTTGAGCAGTCCCCTGGTCATGCTCATCTATTCCCTGTTGCCCCAGCTTTAGAACTCTGCAAATCCTTTCCTGTCACATCATCAAGGGGATCTGCTCCTGCTCTTTAAAAAAGATGACAGCAATGCTGAAATGAGGAACATGTGTGGTGCCATACAATGGAGCATGTTTTTCTACGATAGGTTGCCTGATCTGAGTTGCCTGACAGCCCTTACTGTCTCTGCCTAGGGAATGATTGAGGTAGGACCCAGGGAATACCTCTAGTTGGGTAGCACACCTCTGGTCACATCGTAAGGGATGTATCCTGCTGTAGACCCCCACAAATATGATGGCCAGTGTGTATCAACAAATTATCCACTTTGAATATAGCTTTGCTGCTCGATTCAGTATTTATGCTAATGCTGCATTAATATTGTTCATTTCCTCCACAGAGAGAAAAATTTTAGTATAAATTTACAAATGCAAAATAAAAATCATTGCAAGAAACCAACCCCTGTGGAATGCCGTTTGTCACTGCTCTCCACTTAGACCTTGAGCCATTGATCACAACTGCCATACAGCCAATTTCTTATCTATTGGGTGGTCCATCTGTTAAATCCATGTGTCTCCAGTTTAGTGACAAGCATGTCATTTGGGCCAGGGACAAAATTTTAACGTCTATTTAACACCTGAGGTAGTAATTCCCTAACATGAGGAACTGGAACTTTTGAGAGCTGGTTACAGGTAAGGCAAATACCACAAGGTGCCATGAAACAGATGGAGCAAAGTTTCCCAGATAGAGGAGTAAGGGGTTTCCTCCTCAGAGAAAAGACTTGTGGTAGAAGGGTTCTATTTCAGTTTGTATTAGCTCTTCTACTGCCCTATGAAGTACTGATTCAGCGAGTATGATGTTGTCTGAAGATGGGTCACCAGTATTAATTCCTGTAATTTTTTTCTCAGTGTCTGAGACAAGTAATTTTTAAGTGCTTTGCTGGGTCAGAATTGCTATAATTACTTCTTCTTCTATGTTTCAAAGTTAGTGTATCTGTGTTTTCCTCATGATATTGTCATACTTCCTAAGGGGTCTTTTATAGTGCCTCTCAGATGTTATCTAATTGTCATAATCCCCCCAAACTAAAATGACAATAAATGTCTTAACACTTAACACTTCCATATGTAGCCTTGCCTGTAAAATAACTGAACAGAAATTAAATACTACTTCCCACTTATGCAAAGTTTGTTTCTCATTAGAGCATTTAAAAAAGAATCTATTATGGTAATAATTTTAGCTATTCATATCAACTTACTCTCAAAATTTGTGCTTCACCTTTTTGAAAGACTTACTGAAACCTTTCTTCTAACCCTCCTCCAACTCTCATCTTTACTCCTTTTGATTTCTTCATAGTATTTTTTTTTATCTTGCAAACCTTAACTGGTTCTGCCTTCTCATTTAGTTTCTTCCTCCTCCTCTATTTCCAATACAGATTATTCTTTGTCCTTGGAGCTTTGAGTGGTCCCATGCGAACACTCATCCGTTGTTACTGCTGCTTTGCTGACATGAGTGTTGCAGTTTGCAAAACAGGAGAGTCAGCAATGCTTGGACCTTGATTATGAGAAGACCCTCCCCCTGCTACTTAAAACCTCCCTTGCAAACACTGGAGGGGAGGGGAAACACATGGTGGAGCTGATATATTAATACACATACAATAACACCAATTGCCTGCAGGAGTAAAAAGCCCTGAACTTGAGAACAAAATTAATTTTAAAATGTAGGTCATATGCTAATACATCTCCCCGTGTAACCTGTGTAGCACCACCAAGCATAACACAGGAATTGATGGTGCCTTGCTTCTCTTGTTTGTTCTTTTTGCCACTTTCTTCATGTTTACAACTAAATTAGCTGTCAGACTCAATGGCCACATTAAAGAGAGGAGTTTTTTCATCTAATGCTCAGTAACAAAATGTTTTGCATAGTTCTTATGGGTGGGTTGAGAATATTCCTGCTTCATTACTGGTGAGTGAAGAGAGAAAAGTAAGGACCACATTGATCCTAGTGTGCAGGCTGTACTGTGTTGCTGTCCCACTTGTCTAGTGCTCTGCAGCAGCTGTGCCCAGATGTCCTGGCCAGGGGGCCTGATGAGCTCGGACCTACTAGCCAGACGCTGGCTCTGTTTTATGGCCACTTTCTGGGCAGCGCGAACAGGCTTGGAGCATGTGCAGAGTATGATTCGATTTACATGCCTAGAGTAGACCCATAAAAGCTGGACATCCCCTTTCCTGCCTGCCCCACACAGTTTGTCTCTGCCTGTTGGCTGACTACTCAGCTGCAGTGGGATGGCTTTTCTATTGCTGTTGAGGTCCTGTCTTTATCACATGGTTCAGACCTCTGCAAAGTTCAGGACATTTCAACAAAGGCAGTCACAGACCTAGAGCTGCCTAATAAAAACTTATGAATGCCACATGCTGCCTTGGGTTATTGTGCTGTTTACTGCATAATGATATTGTTTAATTCAATACCAAGTGATAGAGAGAAATAGGTGATAGAAAAAATGAAATCGGGGCAGTGCCAAAAGAAGAAAGAGGCAGATCACCTCAAGAACAAGCAAGAAAATGCAGGAGTGGTGTTTGAGGGAAAAAAAAGCCCAGGATCTCCAGACAGTGGGATGGCTGGCTCTTTGAACCCCTGGAGCACCTATCTGGAAAAAGACTGAATATCAATGTCTGAGCAAACTGAGCTTGCCTATGGTAGTTCAGGTAACGAGCATGTAGGCAGATAGTGAACAAATCAGCTCTGCAGGGCTCGGTGTACCTCACAGTGTGCATTAAAATGGGTATTCGGTGATGCCAATTAATACTATAGGAGTTTATTTTTGTTGTGTTTGGCTGCTTAAAAAAAATTTGTAAAAAGGTGTTTTCTTCTAACACCATTTTAAAACATTGTCATTTTGTGTCAAAAGGCTTAAGAAAATGTAAATCAAGCAAGACATTGTTTCAGGCAAGTAAATTTATTTTTCCTTGCCTTTGCTTTTCACTTCAGTAATAAAAATAAGGGTATTTATGCAGAGCAAGGTCTCTTGGATCTTCCACTAGACAATCAGTCTGTACAGCTGTTAATAGTTGGTTTAGTACTTTAGAAGCTGCTTCTTCAAAAAGCAACCACAGATTTTGTTTTAAAAAGACTGTCAGACTGATCATTGGCTAGGTGGGGTTTGACTTTGATGGAAGAGCTGGGACCTGGACCGGGTAAATGAGGGCAGAGGCTTTAATGAGTACTTGCAGCTAGTATATCTAGTGCATCAGAAAAATGCATGTTCCCTACACTGTCAGCACTGGGCTGTGAGCTGCTTGAGTACCTGATATCCTAGGAGCTGTGGCCTCTGCTGTGCACATAAAGGTTGGATTTCTTGGCAGACCTGTAGCAGCCCACCTTGATCTCCACATGTTTGGATCTGGAGTAGTTTGGTATTACTGCTAGCGTGTCATAGCTGGCACAGCCGTGCTGCTGTAGGCACTGCTGAAAGCAGCAGAATTGAGAAATATTGCCCTGAACAGATATAAACAAGACCCTTAGAATTAGAGCAGAGAAAGAGGGTAGTGTAGCTTCCCACAATCATAACATAAGTTTCAGTTAAAGGATGAATTCCTTAAATCTTGTGATTCAAGGGGCGACAGCCATTTTGTTGGGCTGTTCCTAGTAAAAGTGAGCATGTGTCTCCTGGCACAGAGCATGTGAGCAGAGTGTGAGAGTTCTAGTATTTTATTTTTGCTACTACAAAAAGTAGCTGTTGCTCTTAATTTGTGAAAGTAGCTGGAGAAAGAGGTTTTGAGAAATGGCTTAGGTGCTGTGCGCCCAAATGGCCACCCTTCTGAATAAGCTACTGCCCACTTAAATGTCTGCTCAATTATGGTGGTGCCAGCTTGTCCCGTGTTTGTAACAATGTGCCAGCATTTTTACAATAAACCTTCATTATCTGAATTTTATATTTGTCCATAAAATCTTGCTCTAGGCAGGTATTTGATGTATAAGATAGGAGGAAGGAAAAATGCAAATACCCATTACAAGCTGAGTTGTGAGTGGGCATCATGATTTTGAAGAAAGTATTGTGGCTTGGTCCTAGCTAGTGGACTGAAAAGAAACATCTGGCTGCTGCTGAGAAGAGCTGGGACCCTTGTTCTCCTGACTGAGTGGGAAGTTGAGGGTCTTTCACCTTGCTGATGACTGAGGGGCGGGGTGGTGTGATGCTCACATTGGCTGCCCTGTACAGAGGGGTACCCTGCATACTTTGGTGTGTTGGCCCTCAGCTGAAGTATGCTTACCACATCTGCTGTGATACAGCCTTCTGACCAAGTCATTTCATGTCTCCACTGCATTGCCATACCCGCAACTCTTGCCTGAGATGACATGACACATTTTCCATCCCCTCTAGCTTATTTTGTCTTTTCCCTCTGCTTTTATCATTTGTTTTTGACTTTTTTGGTTTTTTTCCTAAAGTAGGCAAAACAAGAATTGTTTTATTATGTTTTCTCAGGGTCCCAAGAACTCACAAATGAAATATTCAACAAACCAGAGTTACCAATTCCCACTCACCTCTGTGTTTCTCTGTCGTTCTCTGCTCTCTTTCTTAGAGGCATGGCTTTATGTGCTCACTCAGGAGAAAGAAGTAATTCAGAACAAGAAGCTCTTTCCTTGGTTGTCATCTGCTTGACTCTCTTGCCTCTATCTCAGCTGTCCAGGTGCTTCTGTTATCCCCTAAACCCAGGTTTGACTGGCTGACATCTGTTGAAGGGGCTGCCTGTTTACAGCACTCTGGTGTCATGGACCCATTTATTTGATTAAAGATAGCCCAAATGAGGAGTAATGATTTGCTCAAAGGAAAACAGCACATAGCACAGACAGCAAATGACTGTCATAAGGAAAAGGCAACTTTCCTTCTCTTCCGTGTTACTCATTGTTTTTAAAGAAAAAATTGAGCAAGATGTATTTTAAAAAGTGCTCAATACTATGAGAATACTATGTCGTACCTGAGTTTATAATCCTACCAGTTGTGTTTTCAGATTTTTACATGCAGTTTAAAAGTGCACTGTCAGTTTTGCTCACTCATTTCTTACACCTGCAAGTGTTCACATTTGTGTAAATCAGGCATTTAAATGTCAAACCCCCTAATACAATGATGTCTTTGGTTCATCTTCTCAGTGTTGAGGTAACTGCAGGGGCCTCTGATTACTAAGTAATGGGAATTAGCAAGACAAATGTAAACATTTGTTCAAAGGGATTGTATTTGGAGACCTTAATTAGGGGGCATGATGCCATTAAAGAGTAAAAGCCGACTGGCCTGGGGCTGGTGGGGAACGCTGGTCTTCACAGCCATAAGTACAGCCAGTTTCTCTATCCTCTGCCATTTCATTTGTTTTTACAGAGACACAGCTGGATCGTTCTGGTTTTTTCACAGTTAAGGCTCTGACATGTTTTTTTTCACTTCATACCCAATTGATTACTTTAGGCAATGTTTGCTTTCAGCTGTGTCCTAGAAATACATCCACACACTTCCTTCTGGCACCTAGTCTGACTGGTACTGAGATTTGTGGAAATGCAAATTTTGTAGAACTTCCTGTGTTTCTTGGTTAAATCTCATGCAGGTAAACAAAGCATGGCCTGCAAAAACCATGGAAATTTTTAATTGTGTAGGTCTAGCACTAAACCTCAGTGGCTGGTGACTCAAAACATACATGCTAAAGAATGTTAAGCAGAATAGCTTGCATGCCTTTTTCTTGATTTTAAAAAGCATGAAAAAAGGGGAAAAGAAAAAAAAGTCTCATGTTTTGCAGGTTGAAAAAAACCCAAGTCACAAACAACATTAGGAAAAACCCTCCTCAAAACACCTAAATAAATCCCAGATTTAATGAAGAGGAACTCTTTGCCGTTAGTATAACAGAAATGTTACTTTTGTGGTTAAAAAAAGGATGTTTATTGGGCTTAGATGTTCTGGCGCTAGCTTGTTTTGTAGAGGTGTGTTGGAGCTATTTTTGAATGTGTGAGCTCTTGGTCATCATATCAATTCTTTCTGCCTTGTATTTTCTTCTGCTTCCTTATTACAAGCATTATATGATCAAAGACTATGATCTGGTTATTGTTTTAATGAATTAATTTAATTAAAAGACAAAAATCACTCCTATTGGGGGTTCCTATGGAATTAAGATTGAATCATTTGTTAGGCTCTGACCAATGAAGCTGTTAGCCTGATTCAGAAAAATTACTATCTGGTACCCTGTTGCAAGTCTAAGTGCTGGTGCTGGATAAGGAGGACTGTCTGGGTAGCAATGTTACCAACAATGCTACATGAATGCAGTCACATGGGGGGGGGACGGCTGTGCCGAAAACATACAGTGGAATGAATTATAGCACATGACTGAATGGAATGAGTTGGGTGAACCTACTTTGATGGCAAAACGACTTCAAATGCAGGCCTTCTTCCTGCTCCAAAAGACTTCTGCACATCTGGTGCGTAGGCTATGATCCACACCCATAACCTGCAGGTCCATTTGTCCACCGTGTTGCCTGGTGTAAGAGTGTTCCCTGCAAAGTTTCCTTTCAGGTGCTCTTGCAGGATAGTGTTTTAGAGATTCATGAGGAAAATCCTGCAAGTGCTGTTTGAGACTTTCAAATGACAGGCAGATAGTTATTAGCATTAATCCTCTTTCTGTATTCTCCAAAGGGCTCTTTGACAAGGGTGTGTGCAGGACAGGAAACACTTGACAGGATTCAGCTCCCACTCAAATCCCTACATTAAAAATGAAGAAAGCAGAGACCCTTTCCATCATCATGCTTGGTGCTGGTGCAGACAGCCTGCCCTGGAAGGCAATCTCTCCACCAGGATAAGTGATGGGGGATATTCTCCAGCATCTGGCTAAAAGGCCACCCAGTAGTTTTGTTGGTTTGAAGAGCAATAGGCACTGAAAATTTTGGTTAAGGCACAAGCCTGCATCCAAGAGCCCCTGGAACAGCACTGAGATGAGCACTGCATGGGGTCATGTGACACCCAGCTCTGCAGCTTTCCTTCTTCCCTTGCTTCTCTGTGATGGGCGAGGTGCAGTGAGGAGGCGATAAAAGAAGGGTGATCCACACTCAGTCAGCTGGGCCCCATCAGGTCCCACAGGGTCTACCCAGAGCTGTTGGCTCCCTGAGGAAAAGGGGAACCTCAGGAGAAGGATTGTCTTAGCTTGAGAGGTTCTGCACCCTTGGCCAGAGGGCAGTGTGGGTCAATATTAGTTCTAGAGGACTGAATAGGTGCTCATGCTGAGGTTTTGTAAGTAGCTTCTAAAGAAGCATAATGAAGTTATGAATGTTCTTTAAAATATATATTGCTTATAATCTCATAGGTAGAAAAGGGAAGTTGACCTAATGGGTTGATTGTGGTGAAAATAACCAGTGTTGCATGTGTATAAATAAGTGTACTATGGACATGAGCAGCTAAAGGAGTCTGATTGTAGTTCAGCTTATGTCAGTGAAGCTACAAATTACAAACAAAATCATAATTCATCTCGCTATGGCCTTCTTGGAATCCACACTTCCTTGATCCATGTTTGTACCTGATTTGCAGTTAGTCAATGACTTTATAATTCCAGACTTTTCTGCTAAACCCATCAGCCTTCCCCATGCAGATCTAAGCTTTTCTTTGGGAAGGAAATAATTTTGTTAATTTGCTGAATGAGTATGTGGTAGAGTTTTGTGGGAAAGCCTAAGGGAGAAGATTAAAATCACAAAACACATTTGAACATCAGCTGGATGTAAGAAATACAAGACAACAAAAGTCAAGACAATGACAACAGCAATTTACTAGTTTTCTTAAAAATCTGTAGCATTTTACTACAAAACTGCATATTGATCAAGATTTTGAGACATCTGTGTGTACGGTGAGGTACTATAGCAAGTCCTATAGGAAGGTAATACAAGCAAAATATCAACTGGAAGAGCACTAATTTGTAGGAAGTCTGATGATGCTCTCCCCTCCTTTGCTGTCTTTGTCTGCTTCTGACTGCCCAACTGGCACTGAATCTCTCTTAGGATGCTCAAAGTTGTTGAGCATAGTTTGTGGTTTCAGAAAGAAAAATTTGGCTACAAAAATGTCACCAGACCATGTAGTTGACTCGAGCAGGTTTCACCATGCCTTGCAGGAAATCCCAATCTGAGAAACAAGATTGGAAGAGACAAGAGTGTTCAGATTCTCCAGGGGGAAGTAATATTCTGGGACCACCCTATTCCTTACGCTGCACAAGATTCAAAAAAACCCAAACCAAACTGAACTGAAACTTTTTCTGGATAGAAGCAGCTAGTTACCGTAATGTTACTTCATGAAAATTCAGTAAGTGGTTCTGACCATGAAGTGATTGTCAGCATAGGAACAAGGCTGAAGTTTAAAGATCAAACAGGCATGTCCCAGGAGCATGAAGATGCATTGTATTTTCATTACTTTTCTTTTTGAGTGTACTTCACAAACAGTGATGCAGTCTTATCACTGCAGATGGACACTATCGATTCAGCTGTACATTGCTCATATTCATAGACCCTTCTGTGAAATATCTCAATCTCAGCCTCAAGGATGCACAAATATCAAAAGGAATTTGTTTGGGTGGTCTAGGAAAAAACAGCCCTTCTAGGGAGGAAAATGAACTTCTCCTGCTTATAAAATTAAACAGGTAAAGGAAATGGGGCTTTGAAGGGCTTCAAGAACAGGGTCTTTTGTATTTGGCCTGACTGGGAACAGGTGACTCTCTAACAAACTGGAGGCATTCTTCATGTTATCCTGGTAGATAAGATTTGGATTTGCAATGTTTAGGCCTGTTAAAACATGAATTGAGGTTGTGACCAAGACTTTTCTTGAAATTGCTAGCAATAACAGTGCCTCTCCTTTTATGGGGTCTGTTTAAAGGAGGATGATGACAGGGGAAAAAAGCTAAACACTCAGATGCTGTGCTTCTTAATACTTGCAGGTATCTCAAGTTTACCACAAAAAAAAAAAAAAANTAAATTTTACAAAAAAAAAAAAAAAAAAAAAAAAAAAAAAAAATCACAGGTAAAATGAAAAATAGCTACAAGACCTGGTTTCATTTAGGGATCTCAAAACCACTTCTCCTGTATGTGGTATTGCAATCTCTGTGTTCAAAGCAAGCCAAGCTCTCAAATCAGATTAGTTCATAGGTAATGTGGTCACCTCTCTAGCCCTCCTGAAACTCAAGGCTCATGGCATCACACTTTATAATAAGGGAGGACTGAAACCTCTCTTAGCTGGGAGGTCCTTTATAGAATGTTATAATTTCAGAAAAGGCCATAAAACTTTAGGTGCAGGACTTGTGATAAAACAGTTTTGCATGACTACTGTACTATATTCTAACCTGCAGTCAAAATGAGGCAGGTATATTTCATCTGCCTGTGACAGAGAAGCTGAGACAAAGCACAACCCCTGTTGCTTCTCTCAGGATCACAGTATGGGGACAAACCCCACTATTCCTCACTCTGGCCCTGTTGCATTGGCTACTGAACTAAAGGATCTGCTGTGCTTAGCTAAATGATGCTTATAGTTAACTGCTGATGCAGATCGGAATATCTTTGGTGTTTAATCTTGGTTCTTTAGGTGCTTATTGTGGTTTACCTTGTCAAGATTCAGAGTGCGTGCGAGTGGCATTTTGTAACTGAAAGGTGTTTTCCATTTGCATTTTCATTTTGTTCATAGCCCTTGAATTAAGTCACCATGGAAAAATGCCAAATAATACACCCTTTTTTTGGCAAATAAATGTAAAAAACTTGATGCCTCAAGCATATTACATGCTTTGCAGGAAATTCCCAGCCTCTTACAACAAAGAGACAGCCAGGCACCGTATCGGCTTCTCAGAGAAGATCAAAATTGCAGTTACTTGCAGAGTTATGGAGCTGAATGTCAGAACTCGCCTCTTTAAGCATCATTTGCATGCACTCCTTTCTAGGGGCCTGGTAACCCGGATGAATTCTGTGGCCACTGTTTATCTTTAAATGAACCAAATATCCATGACAATTTCAGAAAGCTAAGAAGGAAAATAGCATGTATTTGTCAGTTATCTCAAACTGGAGACCACAAGCATATAGCATGTTACTAAGGTACTAGTACATATTTCACTAGTGATAAGAGAACTCTTTGTATTGGAATTCTTGAATGTGTTTGGGGTGAATAGGTAACTTCCATCTCACAGCAAGGAATTTAGGAGTTGGGCACCCTGTTATATAAGGATTATTTGATCTGTATCTATACAGCATATACTGATAAGACGAACTGCATTGTGATGAAAGATGCCCTATGCGGGATCAGACTGTGTAAAGCAGAACTGCCCAAGACAAAGGGCTGAGCCTAGAAGACACATTATTGATAGTCACTTGTGCTGCAGCAGAAGGATGTAAATTACCCAATCCATGTTCTCTTTCCATTACATCAGCTTCTCCTGCTTGTTTTTGGCATGGCCGTAAAAAAAATTGGGGAAACTGGGCTCCCATACTGAGGCAGTTCAACACACAGCAAGGGCTGAGCAGTTTGCATATGTCCAACTGCCCAAGACATTGCTTGTCTCAATTCTCTTCTCCTGATTTCCTGGGTATTACAGTCTGAAGGGCAGGATTCTCCCTAGGGAGACATGAGGCCGTTGTGATGTACCAGGACTGACTTCTTCTACACAGGTTTCAAACAAAAATAGAGTCCATGTCTGAACAGTTCTGATTTTTGGGGAAAAATATTCAGAGCCAAATCTGGACTTTGCAGTTCAAGACCTTAGGACAGCTTAAAACAATGGTTATATTTGCACTGTGACTCATGCTTGGGGTGTGGGTGGATGACTCCCTAACAGTGACTGAAGAGCAGAGTTAAGTCAGGGGCCGGGCTCCTAACCTCATTCTTGCATTTCATTCCCAAAGAGCAAAATCCTGTTTAGCAGCACAGTTAAGCTGATATGAAGGGACCAGTGGGCTTCAACTCCTGCCGCAGCTGCAAACCCCACTGTATATTGCTCTGGACCAGTGAGGCTCATCCCCAAATGTCACCTTTGTTTAACGCCAGGGGAGAAAATTTGGATAAAGCTGATCAAAGGGAAAACTTAATTTACACAGTCCACAAATCTTTCAAAACTAACTTCTGTAATTTTTGTATTGCTCTTATGCCCTCTTGAGTTACTAGAGTAAGATTTTATTGCATTCTGGGTAAAACAGGTGTCTAGACACGGCAGAACGTACTTTTTTTTTCCCCAGTCAAATATTTTGTTCAAGACGGAATTACCTTATTTTGCTCTTCCTGTTCACCTGAACCTTATATCATGTGGTTGGGCACTGAGGTAGCACACAGTGATGCAGGAGTGCAAGTAACTTCCTCCTCCTTAGGATTTCAATGCTTTTATAGTGTGCATTTAATTACAATTCCTTACTTCAGTTTATTTTTCCCTGCCACAACTCTTTGAAGACCCTGGTAAAATTTGGACAGCTAGTAGTTTCTGTAATGTAATACGTAATTTTATCAGATAAATGTGGACATCCTATAGAGCCTAATGATGTAAAGGAAGGCAACTGTGAAAGAGGTGCCAAGTCCAGTGTGCGAATATTAGTAGCTTTAATGACAGAGTTTGTGGTGGCAACCTTTTTTGAGAGTCCTATGTCACTTAGACACAAAACCTCCCAACTCTGACAGTAATTAACTTTGACTTCAGCAGAACCAGGACTTACAGTTCCAGTTTCATAAAGGAGTTAAGAACTGAGTTACTGATCTATATCCATATGATCAGAATCTTATAAATATAACTCAAAGACTTATTTGTGCAATGTGGGAAAAATGCTCAGGAAGGCTGTAAAAAACTTTTCCCTCACCTTTTAGTCTCATTTATTTGGTAGGCTGTGGAATACTGTCTCTCAGTTGTCCATCTAGGAATGCCTAAAAGTTTGAGCCTTCTTAGGTTTAAAATTTGCAAAGCATTGTATGACTCCAAAGTTAGATTTCATTGTTGCTTAATATTTGTGTGGAGCCATAGGTGATTTGTATGGCCTCTGGTGCAAAGACATTGCAATCTAAATGAAAAGTCTACAATGCAAGCTGCTTAGAGAGATAACAGCAAGGAAGGAAATGGAGGAGGAATCTACTGGGCAGGTTTATGGACTGTTTGGGATACACCATTACACAGCATGTCAAAAACTTTGCATTTTTAAAAGTAGGGCAATGATTAGCCTGCTATTATGTGAAACAGCGTTGTGGATTATGGAGCTATAGGAAATAGTCTTAAGGAAGGGGTTGCATGAAGCCTGTGAGAGCAGATCCATAATAATCAGACTGTGTGCTGCGGAAATAAATATCCTATTTGACTAGAAAGCCTAAGATTTTTTTTTTTTTTTCTTCTGTGCTGAAATAGGCAGTACCCTGCTCAGGAGCACTTGAATCTAAAATGAACATGTGAAGCATCTAATACTCTTGGATTTTCTCTTCTAGTTTCTTCCCTAGTTGCATTTCAATTAACCATTAGCTAAATAGAAACTCTGCCTTCTCCTGTTACACAAGCATCAGCTCATACTCAAAATAAGCATTTCCGTAGGTTAAAAAAAAATGACCATTTTTTTGTGTAATTTTATTATTCATTACACTTCTTTTACTAATTTCAATTTTTGAAAAATCTTCTGCTTTTGAAAGACTTTTCCTCTGAACCCTTTGCTGCTTTGCTTCTTTTTTCCCTACATCAGTATATTTTTTTTCCTACATCAACTCTCACTTTTGGTAGAAATTACAGGCATTTTGTCTCCCATGCATTTGGACTGATGTCCTTGAGAGCTCCAACCCCTCTAAATATTTTTCTAGAGGAAACTGCCAGTTTTGTGTCCCTTGCTCAGTTAGAATATCAAGAATTATCTGCTCTGTGCTGACACTCTTGATTGTGAGGCAACATGAATCTTTTAAATGCACTCATAGTGTTCAATTTTAATGTTTTATGCCTATCTGGAATTGATAAAATATCTTGTTAATATAAAAACATACATAAAAAACATACATGTTCTTATTTTATCAAGAATGCATCATGCCTTGTAATCCTGAATGCTTACAAAGTATCAGTTTTCAGACAGGGAAAAAAACTTGGGTATTGTTAAATTAAAACAGTTACCTTTTTAATCCGAAAAAGATGGTACACATAGAAATAAACCAAATTAATTAGTATTAAAGATACAGCTCTAACCTGGGGTCAACAGTATCTTGGCCAAATTACACTTATAAGCAGATCCAAAGAGATTTCCTAAAGCACTTAACATTTTAATTGTCTCACAGATGACAGAGTTAACTCCTTCTCTGCTATTGACCCTTATTTTTTTTGACATCTTTTAATATGTCTCTTATTTCAGAGTGCTTAGCTATAGCATGACCTATGATATTCCCAACAGTCTGACCTCCTAACAAGGGCATAATGCTCTGCAAGTTAAGTAGGAATTCAGGATAGTTTATCTACCTTGTTCTCATGTCTAGCTAAGGCCTTGATTTTTAACAGGAAATTCTGCTGTAAGAAGGACTATCTTACCTACTAGTCATGTAAAAATTCAAAATGTGAGAAACTTCCTTCTTTATCTTGATGACAAAAGCAAAGTTTATTGCTGATTTGCAATGGCAGCTTTCTGTTACCCCAAAGTAAGTATCAGCATAATACTCTGAAATAATTTTCTGGTTCAGGCAAGTTGGCTTTCCATTATTTACCGGATGATATCACTATTCTTATTCACTGTTAAATCCAATTTGGGCTTCTGGGCTGAGGGTGCCAATTTTAACTAATCTGACACATTCATTTTTACTGTATTGCAAAATATACTAAAAAAAGTATACCCCTGGCTACCCTAGTAGTGCTGGACTCCATCAGAGATCCTACAGAACCAGGCTGGCTCTCCTGTGGGATGCAGCCCAGGGCAAGGGAAGGGAAAGGCAGATAGAGGGACATGAAGGTGGTTTTGAAAGCAACTTCACGTCTTCTGTTTTCCAGCTGCTCCCGCCAGTCTTGTGGCATCTCGTAATGCTTTGTGTCCCAGTGAGGTGGCCCAGAGTAGTCTTCAGGAGCATGTGCTGGGGCCTTGTTTCTGCCCCTCCAGCATGTGGTATGTGTTTGTGCTGGGGCTTCATGGGAGCTTGCTACATGGACAGCTTGTGGTTATGCTGTGCAGGGCTCATTCGAGGGAAACTATCACACATTGCACTGCTTGCCTTACCTGTGGGAAGAATTCAGTCATTTAAAACTAGATTGGCAAGATTTAGACAAAGCAACTAGAAATAATGTCCTCTGATGTAAGTTCTTCTGGAAACTGCTTTTTGTGAAGGACACAGAGCCAACCAGCTTTGCTGCATCTTTACTAGTTGTGTGAGTGATACTGAGAATGTCTTGCTCTCATACCAAACCTTCAGTTTTTGGAGTGTGCAGTAAATTGCCAAGGGCCATTCAAATGTCATGGATTGCCTGTGTGCCTCTGTCTGTGAGACCAACAAACTCTGTACTGGGTTGCACATCAGAGCACTGGCCCACCACAGCTCCATTGCTGCCCTTCACCTGGGTTTTCTTTTGATAGAAAGCAGGAGGTGCCAGGTGGGCAGTGCACTTTAGGCTCACCAGAATCCAAGGGAAAATGTGAATCTGAAGTGGGAAGTGTTCTCAGGATTCCATGAGAGTAGCCAGACCCACTGAGACCAGTGTTTGGTCAGCTTCATTCTACCATCCTCAGCAGAGACTTGTAAATGTAGGAAGGAACCACTCACTAGTTAGGGAGCATGAAATATGAGCACAGCCGGGGGTTTTTATCTTCCTACTGCTTCTGCTTGGAGCCAAAGCAACAGTGTCCTAAATTTTAATTTATGGCTGTTCTTTACAACAGGAAAAAAAAAAAAAGGAAAGATGCTTTCTGGCACTATTTGCTGAAGTACTCTTTCTCTTAACACAGTCAAATGATTCATAATTAGAAAGAGTAGTGTACTTCATTCACTCTTTTCTGGTTATACAGAAACTCATTAAGCACCATGCATCCAAGTGCACTGTTTTATGTAAACAAGACCTCTCAGAGAGATATAGATGTCTGATAAAGATGAAAAGGAAAACAGACTAATACCAGGCCACATTAATAACGGCCATGTCATGTTCTTAGAAAACAAAAGTCATCTGCTATGCAATTATCGCACATTTCACAGCAGGATGGGGGCAAGGTAAAGAACAAAGATGTATAAGGAGAGGACAGTCATGCATTTTAGATTCAGGATATTTAGTTGCAGCTAGGTTTGAAACTTTGCATGATTTTTGTTCCTGATGAAATGGGGCAGTCTCTGTTGTGCTTCCAAGTGCTTGAGACCAATATTTTGTGGATGTTCTTTACTAAGACCTTCAGGGTGCCGTTGTAACTCACACTGAATTCATCCAACCTTCAGCAGTTGAAGGTGACAGCATTTTTCTTGCGATATCTAGGTAAGGTTTAGGTTATTGATGCATTTAGCTGTAGCCTCTGCTGTTAATAATATATTTAAACTAATTGGATGGTTCAAGCTTAAAACTGTTCCTCTGGCTCTATCCCCTGGTGTGGTGTGGATGGTTTGAGCTCTCTGAATTAGTTTAGCTTTTTCCACAAGACACACAGGCTCTGACCGCATGAGCTTCCCAGCACTGCCATGTTCTCTGTGGTTTATAGAGGGGGCAGTCCTTCCAAGCTGAAACCAAAATTTGCTCCGCTCCCTTCAGCTTATCTTTGCGTACTCTCTGATTCTTTCTTTTGGAATTCAGAAAGCAGAAAAAGTACATGAGAAAAATGCAAGTAGAGATGGCATGGGGAGGCTTTCAGACCAGCTTTATGGAATTGAAAGAATGAGATTTTCCCCGTATAATGAGTCCTGTGGAAGATCACCCAGCTTGCATAACTTGAAGTACCAGTGTTTCAAGACCATAAACACCTTTATAATGTATAGCTACGCATACAAAGTTTAATATATGAAAATAGTTATATAATATAAAAATATATGCATATGATGATGCACTTAATGAGCAGAATGCTGTTTTCTAGTAAAAAGCAGGGGCTTGGGCTTGACTGGTGTGAAAAGATGTAGTACGTTATGTCCACCATATGATTTGCTCCATTTCAAAGTATGCAGAATTTAACTTAAAATACGTTGTTAATAGCAGCTTGCATTTTCCATGTTAAGCGACGTAAAGGTCAGGCACTTCCACTGAGACTAGATAAGTATAATAGCTGAGCCAGAAGTATAATTGCTTGCATTTGAACTGAGATATTACAAGCACAGTTTACATAAATGTTTGTAATAGTGTACTTTTATTAACAGAACCATCTTAACTACTTCCACAGATAATCATATCAACTCAAAGTCTAGGCTGTAGGCACTAATGCCATGCCTTTCACTGACAACAGTGTTCCTGTGTAGCATAATAGGCCTGATTACCATTAGCACTAAAGGAAATACTTCAGCCTCTTTGTGTCTCTTTACAACCAAACTCTCCAAGATGTTTTCTGAGTAAACTGCTAGTTTCTTTGTTCCCTTTTCCACACACTTAGTGGCTGTGGCTAATGTTATGTGTTCATGATCAAGAGTTCCCCTAGCTCAGACTCCATGATTGCAACATTTCTTCAAAATGATAATAAAACCCCATAGGGCAATAACATGTTAAAATAAAGGTGGGCTGAATATGAACATAGTTGATAGATTTTGGCCTTTTAGTGTAAATTACCTGTCCTTCAAAGTAATTTGGTGAATTTAGTTGAGGGTTTGTTCTTATTTTCTTCTGAGGGAATGGCCTGGAGCTGTGGCAGGGCAGGTTTAGGTTGGATATTAGAAAAGGGTTCTGCACCCAGAGAGTGATTGGACTCTGGAACAGGCTCCCCAGGGAAGAGGTCACAGCACCAAGCCTGACCGAGCTCAAGATGAATTTGGATAATGCTCTCAGGCACATGGTGTGATTCTTGGGGATGATCCTGTGCTGGCCCAGGAGTTGGAGCCAATGGTTCTTGTGGGACCCTTCCAACTCTGCATGTTTTGTTGGTTCAGTGATTCTTCATATTGTTTTCAGCTCTTTTTCTACTTTTTAAATTTCTGATGATGTCTAGAAGTGACCACATTGCTCTTGTCTACAGAAATATCTTCCGTTGAAGGTTCTTATCATTCTTTCTAGATCTCTGTGGTCAGAGCCAATGGTCACAGAAGTGAAAAATGATTCTCAATAAAACTGAATAAGTGTCTGCTTATGCCCTGGAGCCAGAAGGGTCCAAGTTCCTGAAACAAAGATTCAGTTTCAAGGAGTCTTCCTTGAAGGAGTCTGGGACTCAGAATAGGTGTTTACAAGAATTGTGCTGCAATCCAATTGGTGATGGGAACCATAGCACAAGGCGTATCTGCATCCTACATATTTTCTGCTATTGAAGATGCATAAGCAATTGATTCTCAGCTGTTATACAAATGCTTCAATAAAAAACCAGTAGTTCTCCAATGCTGCCTCTGAAGTACCCTCAAGGAGAGAGATGAGATATTGCTGGGGTATTAACTTGAATGGGTTGACCAATGATAAGATAGTATTTGCTAGGTAGCAAAAGTACTGTGCTGGTGCTAAATGATTAGCGGACAGTTGTACTTTACATAAAATAAGTCCCACAGTTTGTACTTGCTCAGCTTACACAATACAATAAAATTGTATTTTCCTGCTGTCAGATGCGGAATGACATTGCTGCTGTCACTCCCAAGAACTCTGACTGAATGGAGATATGCACCCGGTGAGTGCACTTAAAAAACAATGAAGTAACATTCCTCTCCTGACAAACCACATGCCAAATTTCTCACTCAACCTGTATCTTGGAGACCCAAGGAACAGAAAGCAGTGGATGCGGTTCACTAGATGATCACGATTGTGACCACTCACTGCAAAAACAGGAAAGGAGGGCAAAAACCTGCATGTCAGAGAAACTTGGCAACACTGGCCTGTGTCCTTCCTGCTGACTCATGTCCCACTTCAAATACCATTTTGGACTGGCACAGGATTTATGATTGCTGAACTTTGTCCCTGGACATAGGATTCATCCTCAGCCTGAGGGGGTGTTTGAGCTGCAAACTGCACATACCCAGAAGGCAGAGTCCAACAATACTTACATTAACGTATGTCTGTGCTTATGAGGCTCATAACACAGAGTCCCCCTCAGTGAGGCAAATCAAATCAATGCTGAGTGTGTTTCAACATCCTCCTTAGTCCCCAGTGTATTCACTTTCCACTGCTCCAAAATGTAGCTAACACAGAAACACTTCTATGTCTTCCTCCCTCCCCACCCTTTTTTTTTTTTCCTCTGTTTTTATTGTTCTTCTCTCCAAGTGTTTCTGTCATTATGCTGATTGATCATCAATGACATACAGTTTTTGGCCTAAGCTTGATAAGGTGGATCCTGAGGATTTGTCTTGTTTATTGAATATCTGTGACTGAGATGTTTTTTGGGGAAATCTACTGATAAATTAGGTAAAGCTTCACATATTATGGGTACTGTTACTTCAATGCAATGTTATTATGGAGGATAATACTAAAAACATAATTTTCCCCTGTTGGATACTTGCAGACATAGTCAGATGGGCTACTGGAAAGACTGTGAATTAAGTACCTAAGTGGTCAAATTGAAATTGAAACCCTCAAAAGTTGATTAGTTGATGGTTTTGTTAATTGTTTGCAAAGATTGGGGTTGATTGAAGCGACCAAAGTGCCAGTGTTTTCTAATGGAAGAACTGAAGTGGACCAAGTGCCTTCCATAAGTATCTCCAGAGGATTATTTCAATCACAAATCATACATAACTAAAAGTAAGAAATGTTGCATGCCCATAAGATCCAACCACAATGGAGTTAACAATTAATTGATTTTATGCCAAACTGTGTTACATCCCAAACCAGCAGCAGAATTCAAACCCACTGCTACACTGGGAAACAATGCAGCTGCCTGAATAGAATTCTTCCTCCCTCCATGGCTGCAGCAAAGTGCATGTTTTGAAAGACAGGAGCTTTATTTTGCCAAAGAAATTGTCATTTTTATTTGCAAGTTTAAAAGCCACAAAAATCAATTAAGAAAGAAAAGCAAACAGGTAATGAGGTGGCAGCAGAATAGCCTTTCATACATACTGGAAAGCACCTGGCACAAATCAGAGCAGCAGAAATGCACTGGTGGCAGCTTTTAGGGTAGCCCTCGTCCCTGTCCCAGGCCCTCTCCTCCCTCTTCTGTTGGCTCGTGTCTTGTGAAACAACCGACTTTTTCACCCAGTGTGTTGAAATCCAAACACCGCTGCATGTTTGACAGGTATGTCGCTGCTAATCTTATAGATTTAAAAGCAAAAAAGTGAAAGAAGAGGATAATTGGTCAATTTGTAGCCAGGAGGTGGTACTTGTTTGAGATACATGCGGATTGTGCTTTTCTCTATCAGTGCAAAAATCCCAACAAATGATCTGAAGGAACATCCAGCACTGGGGTAAGAGTGTGTGTGTGTGTGTGGTGTGCCTGGTAGGGTTTTTTTGCCAGCTCTCGCAAAGCACAGACCTTAATGAGTTCCAGGGGGACAGTGGCTTGTCAATCACAATATACTTTTCAAGTAATAGTCATCTCTGCCCCATCACAGAACCACAAGGCATGAAATAATTAGAAAGCCCAGAGTAACTGCTCTGTTTTACAAGAGCAAAATCCTTGTGTGGATCATTTACATAAACTTGTCACTTCCCATTACGGTTCTAATGCAAGCTGGGTAATAATCATGGGACCAGGAGAGGGGAGGTCAAGGTATGATGCTCCTCCATGTTTGAAGCACGAGGTATGCATGTGCCCAGCTTTCCATCCCCCACTGAATTAATGTAAAGTATCTTTTATTTTCCATTAAATAAGAACTATTCATGCTGCTATGGTAGCAGACCATGTGCAGCCTTCTCTTCTTAAGAGAGAAAAAAGGCTTTTGCGTCAAGCCATTGTTAGGGGAGAATTCACTTTGAGGAGCATTTCAAAGCTGATCCGATTGGGGAAGGAATAATGTTAAATATTTGGTATGAAATATTTATAAGATGCACACATGAGCATCTGACAAAGTAGCCTGGAAAATACACATTCTCATCTTTGACAATTTTAGCTCTTTCCCTCTCAGTGAGAGGGTGGAGAAAAGGTGCGTGTAGAGGGAGAATTGTGTGCGTGTATAAATGCATCTAAACACTCACACATATACACACTCAGGGGCTGACACACTTGCATACGAACGCCTGAATGGGTTGATGGGATTTAAGGCAATCTGCATCTGAATACTGCTCTCCAAAGATGGTGGCAATAAGGGCTTGCTGAAGTCTGTTTTAATCATTGTAAAGGAGGAAGCTCTGCACTAATGCCTATCATGAGAGGCATCCGTAGAGTGATGGAGGTGATGGCTGCTGCTGTTGCTGCTGCTGTTTTCAAGCAACCATTTTGTTGGTGTTCGTCACAACTGTTGTCAGGCACATTTTTGTCACATGAAAACAAGACTCTGCTTTTTGCACAGATTGACTTCCCCACCTGCATCCCTGCATGGCTGTTTCATTTCACTTTTATTTTAAAAAAGATGTGCAAAGAGCAGATTTACTTATGGGCAACCAGAATTGTTGTTGGTTTTTTTTTACGTTTTCATCTTCCTCAGCTAAAAAAGGCAAAATTTTTTTGAGTTTTGTTTTGGTTTATTTTGGTTTTTTTTCCAAGGGTCTGGAAAGGTTTCAGAAAAATGGGTTATCACCTCATTCTCAGTCCTTATGACAAGGGATAAAGAGAGAATGTAATGGCTCACTCCTTATGGCAGTCACAGTGAAATGCACAGGGATGGCATATATTAAATAACCAGGATAAAGGAAACCATGTGATCTGCTCTCCTTGTAAGGGGATCTAATAGCTCTCTCTTAGAAACCTTATTTCCTTTTCCTTTTTTTTCTTTTTGCCTTGTCTCTTCTTCGCCTACCCCACTTGTATCAGCTATAGGATGTTATTCTCTGATGTAAATGCCTGCTTGGTTTAGGCTGTAAACAGGTTAGAGCAAGACCTTTGTGTCTGTAAATATCCTTTTGACACATCAATGCTAAACACATATTAATAGCAGTGGTCTTGATGAACTAAAAGGCCATGTATTTCTCTTCCTAGAGGCATAGGGATTTATTCTCTCTTTAAAATTCACTAGATCAGATGCTCTGGGCAGGCTCCATGCATTGTACAACATGTTTTTATGTGAGCAGGCGGCTCAATAGCAAGGCAGCATCATTTGCCCTCATCTGCCAGCTTTTATCTTCGAGTGGAAGTGTGGGGCCTGGTGAGAGGTAGGATATGGACTGAGTCCAGACTCTGTTCCTTATCTCTGAGATCACCAAGAGGGAGGGCATTGTTGATGGATTTAAATCAGCTTTTTCTCCCCTTGTGTACAACAAAAGTCTAAATCCCTTTTCAGGCCAGATTGCTCCATTTCGCTGCATGGGCTAGGCAGATTGGAAACATGTTTGTCACTCAGCTTTTCTCCCAACCTAATCAGTAGACACTGGGGTGGTGGGATTTCAGTGCTCAGTATATCACCCTTTAATCTATGGAGTTGGCCTTTAAAAGCTGCTGATGCTGTTGCTGCTATGTGTGAGCTGCTGCTGTCTTTCATTTCTGAAGACACATATAAAAATAATGTTAACCACAAGCACAAGCAGAGGGTTTAGCAGGGATTTGAATCTAAAATGTGATACTTAACACCGACCAACTTGATTTGGTCCAGCAGAGCAGAACCCCTTATTCTGTTATAATAAAGTGTGTCGTATGTGGGGATGATGGCAGTGGGATTTACTGTTGTCTGTATTTTAGTTCTGCTGATGAATGGGCCTAAATGGGCAACAACCATAGGCCACAGGAGCATATGGTTGGAAAAAGGTGGCTTGGCAGATTTGTCTTTGGGTTTCAAAGGTCTCTCTGATAAACCCACAAGCTCACCAGTGTCTTTGCACTTCTGAGCTCCAGCACTTACGGCATACCATCCTGGTGTGCATACCATCATCTGTGCCTGGAACCACAGTCCTAGAGGGACAAATTGTCTCAACAAGCAGGTATGAAGAAGCAGGCCAGCTCTTGTGAGTTTGCAGAGGTCAGAAGGATGCTGAGAGGGAGAGTTACGTGATAGGTGTGATGAAGGATGTTAAAAGCACTAAAAGAATGTAGGCTCTTCAGGGCAGAGGCTGTAGCTCTGTTTACACACAAACAAGTCTGTATCTGCTTGCACACACACAGCTACTTGTTGTGTTAAGCATAGCCTGAATCAGATACTGACTGAGGTCTCTAGACAAATACAAGATAATTCCTTACAGGAAATATATAATTCATTGACTAGGTATGCAATAACATTTCTAATTCTTTTTCTTCCACTAAAATACTCTGCATGAACTACCTTGCATCCTCTTAAGTCACATTTGTACTGTTCTGTGGTATTGTAGGGTATAGGTAGCATGCAGAATTGCATCTACTGGCCCATGTAATGCCTTATTTGGCCATGAGAAGACAGGGACAGAAGAAACTTGGAACTTGACATTTGTGAAGCAAGGATGGTTCAAAAATTCAGCCCAAATGTTCAAACTTAACATTTTGCTGTGAGGACAGGCTGGCTGAGTTTTTCAAGAACCCATTTTGTTCACTGATAGATGGGGAAGAAGGCTTGTTCCTGCAAGTCTGGCATCCCAGATTCCCAACATCTTGCCCCTGGTTGTGTCAGATCCTTGCCTGGAATTCCAACCAACCTGAAAGAATAGGAAACTTTTAAATTTCTTCTTTCTCTTTTCATAATTTGAAATACAAAAGAGTTTTTGAATGGAAGTTCCATTTTGAGCAAGCTTGAGTTCTTTCTTTTTAGTGGTTGTGAACTATGCCAATTGTTTTGTTTAAAGTGCTGAATAACTCAGTTTAGTTTTGGCTACCCAAGGGCAGCAAGAAAAATTCCAATCTTCTTTCCAAAACCCTCTTTTGTTTTTGGGAAAGAACACAATTTTTTCAAAACTTTCCAGATTGTCTTTACCCCTAGTAGAGGAGAAGGAATATAAGACATAAAAAGGCAAATTTCCCCAGATGTACTCATACTGATTGTCCCAGCCCTTATTCCCTCCTGACTTAATAACTGGGAATGTTTTTAGCAAATTCCGGTATTCAAGTACAAAATTTCCAATGACGTGGACAATGTCAATATCTACAGTAAGAGCCTGTGGCTTAATTGTGAATTAGTAAGGATCTTTCTGAAGATGCCATTCCAGTGGGTCACTCTAGAAGTGGGAGCTGAGACACTTAATATCAAAGGCCTTTTCCAGCCTGGAAGATCTTATGATTTCCATGTCTTGCTGGATGGGTCTGTAGCAGAGGATAATTGAGATAGATCCTAGGTGGGGGTCCCTGAAGATAGGTCATGATGAAAGTGCTAACAATGAGAGAAAACATGTGAAGGGGTGTAACTCACATCTCTTGAAAAAAATAAACTTTCCTGCTGGACATAGTATAGTTAATGATACAACTCCAGTTGGCTGGTGGGAGAGGTTTAACCCACTTCCCTGGTGAAATAAGTGGAAGCAGTCCATACAAGGACAGGATGGTAATGGAAGTCTGATTCCAGCTGTGGGAAGCAGGGAAAGGAGGCAGGCTCCTAGCTGATCTCTCTCTTTTAACACAACATGCAGATATGTATTTATATATATTTATAGCAAATTAATTAAACAAAATTCCTTACAAGCTGAGACTGCAAAAGACAAAATTCAATCAAGAACTGCCTTTTTTTTTTTTTTTTTAATTCCCATGTTCAAGCAGAAGTCCCTAAGAAAGGAGGGCTGGATATTCTACCCAGAAAAGTGTTAGTTTTTCAAACAGGCTGTTTACAGAAAGTTCTAGTTAAGTCATCTCATTGGCTAACAAAAATTTGGTCTTTGCCTATGCTATTTCTGTCTAGCTTGGCAATTAAATGGGGAAAAATTAGAGAAGAAATTCAGCTCAGGTTAACTGAAAAATTTAACAGAAGTTTTACTTTTGCAGAATAATTTTTTTAAACAAGGATGTAAATTGATTTTTTTTATTCAGGACAAAATAGTGTCAACTGTAACATTTTGTTTAATGGCCCTTTTAAGGAGAGGAAATGACAAAGTAAATGCAATCTCTCTCATCCAAGAACTTGGTGATTAGAGCCCTGCTTTTGTGTGTGGGAGGCCAGGATTACATTTTTTCCTCACCTTGAGGACATTTGAATTGATATCACTCAGATATGAGGGCATTATTTAAGTGGAAGAGAGAGTTCTTAACTCCTCTTATTGCTGTAATTTTATTGGGAAAGTACTTGAAATATTTTGGAAGCCATGGAGAGAATAATTTTGGGCCTTAGCGCACCCACCTGAGAGGAATAAGATCTGTGCTCCTGGCTGCGTTACACCAAATACTTAAATTAAGAGTGCAAATGTCTCCTGGACCAGCGACTGCAATCCTTTTCTTTTTTTTTTCAGCATGACTCATCTAACTTTTTATTGATGAAGTTGTTTCACTCACTGAACCCTGAAAAGGGTTTTATTCTATGTAAAGCATACAGATTGAGCAGGAGAGACTGTGATCGTGTGAACCCAGACAGGCAGCCTGGCAGGTGGGTTAATACCTGCAGAATCTGGCTCAAACTCTGTCCAGGCAAAGGAGAGATGGTACCCAGGTCAGCATAGTGCCTGAGTGACAGCTCTGCAGCTACCCTGGAAAACTTACAAATCAGCAACAACTTTACCTTGTTCTTCTTTTATTTTCACTAGACAAAGCTAAAAATGTTGGTCTGATGTTCAAAATAGCTGTGGGAAGACAAGAAACCACAGCCAAAAAAACCTTTGCCTGGGTCTTTTATTGACATTCTAGTGACAACTTGTAAAAGATAACTAATAGTTACCTTGATTGTGTGCTTAAGAAAGGAAAACTGAACTTCAGTGAGACTCTAGCCTTCTTGTCAGATTAGACAGTGCATGAAAAAACATTGTGACTATTAAATGAATACAGAAGACAAAAGGTAAACAAGCTTTCCACTTGCAGGAGGATATTTGTGTTTATTTCCCTTGTTTCTTGTGTTTGGGGCTGAATCTTGGGGCACAGCTAGAGTCAGTGCAAGTAGCATGATATTAGCAGTGGAAGCATTTTTAATCAGAGATGTATGTCAGAGATAGTACCAATAGATTGTTACCATTTCCTTTCCCTTGAAGTTTGAATGGAAGGAGGGACAAAACACCTGAACTGTGGGAAGAGCAATCCTATGTGGTCAAAGGGATTATCTAGATTAAAAGGACTTTGTCGTAACTTTAAACTGTTTTATTCCTTTTCTTGTCTTCTTATTCCCCCTGAATGAAAAGCACTGAGTCAGGTCAATTTTATAATTTTCCCCCTGCTTCTGCACTCTATGGCTTTCTTCTGCTCTCATGTTAGTGCTTACCCTGCTTTCTTCCAAAGCACAGGTCCTTTCCAGAGTGACTGCAATCAAAAGATTCCCTAGCTGAGAAGGATGCCAAAATAAACTGCTTGAGGTCCCACCTCCCAAGACTTTCAGGAATCCTAGAAGAGACTGATGAGTTAGATTTGGCACCAATTTTGTATTTTAAATATATTATTTTTCCCCTCTAGGTCATGGATATTTAGACAGATGTTTTCAGAGATTTGCAAAAATTAAGGGAATGACAAGGTTAGCTTTGTATAAGTGATCAAAAAAACCAGTCATTGCCGCAGCAAGGGAGGAAGCCATCGAGGCCCAGCTACTCCAGGCTGTGATGGAGTTTTTCTTCTTTCTGACAGTGGCAGGTTCTGTTCAACAGAGGTGTTAAGACCCTTATGACCTGAATTCTTGCCAGTGTCATTCCTTTACAACAACTCATTATACCTTTGTATTGCCTGAGTTGCTAAAGCGTTTGCTTAGGCCTCATGGGAGACTGAACCAGGCATCTGGCACCACCTGTGAAAATCCCACTTGTAATGGCTTCACCTCTGCACTTCTGCTGGAAGCAAAGCCCTTTTCCTAAGCAGAGGTGTGATTCTCACTGCTGTGGCTTCAAAGAAGGAAAGCCTTTTAATGGAAGTATTTCACCTGAATGACTGTTATCCCTGCAGGAAAACGAAATAAAACCCCTCTCACGGGACCAGCAAATAACTCATGAGTTTTTCTACAGAGGAACAGCAAGGAAAGTATGTCACCTTGTCTTGTTTGGCTTGGCAGAGCCAGAGTGCTCATAAGAGGTGAAGCTGCTACGACTTGCCTCCTCTGCTCCCAGAGCCACGCAGCCTCTGCTGCCAAAAGTGCTCTTCCGTCGCAGCAGTGCGGCAGGTGAGCATCTGCCAAATGACAAAACACAATCCTCCTAACGAGCAGCTGAGGGTAGGGTGGGGATTCCAGATAGAGACAAATCTATGTCCCTCAGGAGATCTGGTGCAAACTGATCAGTATAAGAAGTATTTCACTGCTAATTAAGTTTTGATCCTTTGGCTTCACTTAAAACAGTTCGAGAGTATATCAAGTTGGAGAGCAGGTGCTGACTGGCTTGAAAGCACTGGTCCATCAAATCAGGTAAGGGTTTTATATTCAGAAACTCCCCTAGAAGGGAGACTGTAACTTGTTAAGTGATAGATATACCTAGACCCTTTCAAGTATAATGCATTATTGACAGAGTTATAATGCTTGTGAATTTTATTCCCCCAAACACTTGCGAAATTCCCCTCTGCTCTGAAAGAGCCTCCTCTTTCTCATGTGCTGTCCCCTTCATTTGTGCGTATGGAATGAATGCTGAAGGAGATATATAGCCAGGTGCAGCTTGGAAATCCCAGGCGCAGTTGCTTCTGGTCTTCCTGCCTTCATTTGGAATCCAAATTCAAACAGGAAAGTCTGATTTTAGAGGACGTGCCACCTCTGTTCCATTGTGTTCGAAGATTCCAAAGGTTAAGAGCAAAAGAAGGTTGGATGCATAGTATGTCTTCTCCCCAAGTGCCAGAATATTTAGAGAAGTGGTCACCTTTTATTAGTGGCTCTTACGTGTCCTTGAGTGACTAGAATAAAGGAAAGCCTGGCAAATGTGCAACTGAAAAATAATTAGCTTCATGTGCAGGGATGAACTGAGATAGAGGTCATTAAAAATTTGGGTTATGTTTTTCTGTATCCGACAAACTTCTTAATGATCTCTATGCTACAGAGAACAACAAAGCAGATTAGAATAAATAAAAGCTTGTACCGTGCCTCCCTACTGATACAGCTGCCTGAGGACTGAATACAGAATGGTATATACTTAGAGCAGGTTGCAGTATGACCAGATCCAATTGTTCCAAATTATAAGTTGCCTTAGAATCATGGTCGAAAGTTTTGTGGTTTTCTTTTTTTTTTTTCTTTTTTTTTTTTCTTTGTAGTTTGGTCCCTGAAATTTGGGTCCCTAACGCTCATTTTTTTAAAAAAGAAAAATTTTCCAGTGTCATAGTATTTCATTTCTGGGGCCAAAAGGATTTTTCACCCACCTCATCAGTTGAATGAGAGGGAAATTTAAGAGACAGAAGTATTTGCAGTTGCAGAAATTATTCTTTTACTATTACCCATTGCATGGTTAATGAACTGAAGTAAGCATTTATTAGAATTTCTGGTATGACTTCAAATTTATACTGTTCACACTGAGAATTGGAACCTGTCAGTGTACTGGTGATCAATAATGGTAGATGGATTTCCTTCATCACAGCAAGGTTTTGAGCAGGGTTTTCCCTCAAGTGTTGTTTCAGTGGTGAGGTTATCAGCCTGTTTCCAGCCTTGTGGAATTTGGCAGACAGCTGACAGTAGCAAACTTCTTAGAAAAGGCAAAAGAAGTGGCACAGAGATGTTTTCCTCCCTGACAACTTGCCTGGCCCTGAGAAGTCTTTGCATGGCTTTCTCTTACTATAGAGTAGTGCCCTTCGATGTCTTGAGGTATATGGTGCTTTCAACACTTAAAAAGATTTTTCACACCACAGTTCCTGAACAAGTAACATAAGGCTAGTGGGTCAGCTGTTGTCTAAATCAGTAGCATTTATTGGATGTAATTGGAGGCAAAAATTCACCCTGAAACAGATAGATTAAGTCTGGTGGGCCTTCTACTGAGCAGCAGATCCATGTTCTTCAGGCTCTACTAGTAATGTGTCAGTCAATAAAATCACTTATGCTGGTTTTGTAATGGGGACTCGTATATGCTTCAATCATAGTCCTTTCATAGTCCTTTCCTACCTGAATAAAGAAGTCTTCCAAACCAGAAATAGTGGAAGGATTTTGTTTTCTATCAACAGATGATGTGAGCCATCCATTAATTAGTTATGACAGCTAAACTCACTGAGAAATATTTCATTGAGTCTAAATATCATAAGTAAAGAAAGTTGCTCAGTTTGTTGCATAGATAAGAAGTGGTTGAAGTGGGGTGTGACGGAAATTACAAAACATGGGTGCAAATCCAGAGCATCCCTGTTTCTATTGGGAAAAACATGCATTGGTCTATGTCCATTGTTATGTAGTACCTCTGAAATAAATGTGTGAAGATTTTCTGAAGAAATTGCACCTAAATAGTTTGCAAGGTGAAGGGTCTGTGGAAGAGTCCTTCTTTCATCTGAACCACAACACTACAGGCCCAATGTAGTTGAGTGAATTTGACTTTTCCTTTCAGCAGGGGAAGTGAAAGAGGGTTGATAAATTAAACGGAACATCCAACAACACTAAGCCATCAGCTCTAGTGGTTACACCTTCCATTTACTCTTAATTAACAATCGGTGATTGTTAATGGTGTGAGCCCAGAAACATAAGTTGAGAAGGAAATAAGAACATAAGATTGTGGCTCTCTAGATAAAATGCATTTGTGATGGCTGTCCTGCTGTAGTCCTTTTGTGGGGGTGAAGCAGTGAGGATGAAGACTGCTTAGCATTTTTCTCCCTAGGCTTGGTTTTGGGATGTGGTAATTTGAACATGTGAGTGTAGTAAGAGAATGTGCCCCTTCCAACCCATCTCCTTTGAGGTAGCACCCAACAATTTCTATTCACAGAGCACCATTGTCTCCTTTCTCAAGGCCCTTTTAGGTGAAGCTAGCATGAGAGGTCATGGAGCAAGAGAGAGGCTTGGTGTCAGCCTCTAGAAACATAAAATGCATGTGGATTAGGAGACCAAAATCTTCTACACAACAACTGAAACATGTAAGGTGATCTGGGCAAGCCCCATGAAGGCATCTTATGAGCATGATCTGCCAGTCTACTGTCCTTTTTTGGTGCTGCCACCACACAACCAGTAATCTACAGTGCCCTACACTCTTTCTTGTTGCTGGAGACCCTCTTAGATCTAGGTCGAGAGTCAATGCTAATGTGAAAGGGGTGAGAAAAAGGCCCCAAGTTTGTTTAGTCTTTTCCTCTTTTTCTTTATTCATGCATTTGGTAGAGCTTGGTTGAAATGGTGGATTAATGTCGCTGGCTCTAGTGCTTTCTGAAGTTATTAGCACATAGGTGCTTTGGCATGTTTAAGACTGATGCATTGATTCCAAAGTGTAGCCACTCCGTCAGTGAATGGCTCAGCCAGTGCTGTGTCAGACATTGGCAGCAGGAATAAGGCATAGGTTATGCTCACTCATCCCTGTATTGAAAGACCATTTCAGCTGAATTCACTGAATTGTATCCTATACTAGTTTCTCCTGTATGAGGCTGAAAAAAATCATGAATTCAAATTAGTGTTAGAGGCCACTGTCTTGCCCAGCTAATACTGTCTGAGTCTTTTAGTGCTGATCAGGGTGTGGATAATTTCTTGTGGAAGAATTGCAAGATGCTTTTCAAGTACCAAGAAATTATTTTTGATTTTTGTTTTAATTCTATACCAGTTGTAAAACAATGTTTGAAGCTGGTGTGCTGGAGGAGGAAAGCTAAAACCATCTTAATTCTCCCTCGTTTTAAATGCAGCCCTTTCCTTGAAAGGGGAGGAAACCCCACATATTGATGTACTGTTATCTGCTCCTGACTAGCCTGAAAAAAAAGTTGATGCAATCAGCACTCTCCTCACTGCTGCCTTCTGGCCTCTCTGGGGTGGATATACAGCACCTCCAAGATATGGCAAATGTCAAGTTGCTTGCGAGGCCACGTCCCCATGTTTGAGCTTGGAGCTACCAGCTGGCAGTGGCAGCAGCCCCGTGCAGTCCGGGTGGTTGCAGCAAACAGCTTTGAAGTTCTGCCCTTCAGCCATCTCCTGTTGCACGCAGCTTGTGATACATGAGTCTGTGTCCTGCAGCTGTCTCCGTTTAAGTCAGCAGGCGTTTGAAGCAATGCTGGCCACCCCAGGGAAAGGGGAAAGAGTTGAACAGAGTGTTCATCTTCAATTAAACTGTTGGAATGCCAGTGCAGAGTCTGATTCCTTGCCACTTTCTCCTCTAAAACCAATGTCATGTCTGAGCTTTTTAATAGGGAAAAACAGAGGCAGCTGTCAAGGTCTGCTGGTCAGTTTACGTTTGAACCAGAGGAAAAATCAGTAATGGTATCAAATAGTTTGAGGGGGACACACTGAGTTTTAGGCAGTGATTTCAGCCAGTTCCAGCTCCCCTTTAGATTACCATCTTCAGCTTGAAACTTTGCTGCTGAATATGTCAGAGGAAACCAACAGGGTAATATCCAGGAAGCTTAACCAGCAGAAGGGTTTAAAAATGTTTCCTTGCGGTGAGCCAAATTCAGCTCCGCTGCAATTCCTTCTGAGGTCAATTCTGAAGCTGCTGCTGAAGATAGGTTGAAACCAGCAGTCCAGGTCTTTGCCTTGGATTGAGTGACCTGGTTGTCTTCACTGAGAAAGACTTAATTATGGAAAAGATAAGCTAGAGGAAAACACGACCCACCTGGCTGCTGCACCCATTTAGTCCTGGGCTGAACTTGCTCAAATATCTTTTCTTTTTCTTTCTTGCATATCAAGTATGGCTGCCTGTTTGGAGCCACAACAAAAGCAGTAACAACAGACTTTGACACCTGTGTTTCCTCCAGCTGTGAGTCTCATCTTTTTTTCTACAAACAACTTTATCCGCTTCAGAATGTGGGACCAGTTCTCAGAATTACAAAGGCTGCTCTGCAACAAATGGTCTCCTAGTTTGCTTTATCTGTTTAAACGTGTGCTTTTTGGTTTAACTTTACTTTTTCTATGAACTTTACATGCTGCAGGGTATGCTCCTGACTTATGGAGTGAGTTTGATACAAATTGCGTAACAAAACAATTTACAGAGCAGGCTCATATGCTTAAATCCATGGTTATGTTCTTAAGGATCTGACTTTTGCCTCTCCCTTACCAGCTGTCCTCTGTTAGTGAGTAGTGCTGATAACAGCCTTGCTGAGAAAGCAAATGGTAGAAAGCAAATTGCTTTTTGAAAAAAAAAAAAAAAAGGCAGTGGGGGAGAGAAGAAGTAAAATGAAAAAGAGGGTCAGAAAAAATTATTCTAAAATACAAACTACTGTTATGCCTGGATAACTAGACTGGCAATCTTTGATATGGCTAGAATCATTGCCACCAAAATGAGCAGAAAGTTTTGTTGTCATTCACAGCAGAAGAGTAGCAAAGGAATTTATGGTATGAAAGTTGTCTGTCTTCTAGTGCATCTGTATACACCATGTGCTGGGCCACTTGGCAGGCCAGGAGATTATGTAAAAAAAAAAAATCTTGGAAAGTCTGCTGCCTTTGTTTAATATATCAGAAATGCTGTTCTTCCATAACCAGAGCAACAGCTTGGTATCAGAATTTTTAATACAGGGTAGGGAATATGTGCAGGAGGAATGAAAGCTGTCCTGCTCCCATTTTGTGATCTTTCAAAAGGATTTTGAGGATAGAATCAGAATGGTGTGGTGGGCAGTAACATAAGAGTAATTTCTGTAATTTCTTATTCTGTAAAAAGTATTATATGTTTATGAGAAAATGAGACAATCCAAATAAAATTACATTGTATGGATTTGCCTGCTGTATCCCAGCAGGAAAAAACTAGTGAGGACAGAAGAAAAAGTCATTGCAATGCTCCAGAGGGTGTAGTCATGAAGCCAGGAAATGCAGTATGTAGTTTAAACCTTCTGGAAAGCTTTGAAAATCTAACCCTTCATTTCCAATACTGAATGAAATTTAGGTCATTCTGATCCACCTGCTTCCCCTCAATAGGTCTGAAAGAGGAATTCTGTCTGGGTAGACACATCTCCCAACCTAGATAATTAATTACATTCATTTATTTTAATTTAATTAAGCCAGGAATAATTTTACATCACAAATTAGTTGTCACTATTTTATTTTTTTTTAGTGTTCGTATTTAAGTCAGCTGGAAAGATCAAATAGACTTGTTCATTTTGCTCCTCGCTTGTAGTTGTTTTTCAGTCTGCTTCCTGTTCAAGTTCTTATGCGCATTAGAGTTTGCTTTTTAGTTAAACTCTACTGTATGTTTTCAACAATATAACTTAAACCATGTCTAATCCTGCAAACTTCTTTCAAGCCATTTGTGGTCTGCTGGACTTTCCAGTCTCTTTCATAATTATTTGGAGCCTTAAGCATGAATTGGTAACTTCAGATGTGCAAAAGAGCTCACTACTCTGGTGGGACTTTTGCTGCTTGAGATATGTCTGATCTGTAGGACACCATGTCATAGCCCAAATACCCACTTTATAATATGAGCAGATAGAAGGTGATTAAATTTGGAGAACTGCTGTATCATTTTGAGAATTAATAGGCAGTCTGGGACTCTGATAAGCCAGTCTTTAAAATGCTTTGCTCTAGCAAATAAAAGAAGGGTGATCCCAATAATTTCTATTCTAAGCCACCGCTTTCCAAATTTTGACAAGAAAAAATTCAAACCTTGCAAATATACTTAGTTTAACCTGGAATATTTGTGCATAGGTAATAATAATCTCATTCCCAACCTGTATGCATCTTGTAGTCCCTTTATATTGCTCTCCTATATAAAGTGCAGAATATATACCAAGCTCAAAAATGTATTTGCAAAGACCTCATGGCCTTATTGTCACCATGTTTTAGATGGTTCTTCCCACAAGAAGCAGAACTAATTTGTCAAAAGATATTAAGAGAATTTTTTCCAAAATGGGTGCCTCATGTAAGTTTATACTTAAAAACATATTGATCTTTATTCTGACAAACATGGTAGAATTATCTCATTACACTCAGTCTTAGCCTCCACAATTTCACATAATCTGTCTTCATGTAGAAGCTTATGTAACATGATCAGGAAAATATTAAGTCCAGGTTTTTTTTAAGTTTGTGAGCTTTCTTCTCATTTTCATTTTGTAGGCCTTTCCTATAAGGACAGAATATTTGTAAAATATTATATTACAAAAAAAAGAAAGGGGATTTTCTGCTTGAATGTTTTCTATTGGGGCTAGTTCAGATAGGTTGGGCAATGGAATTATTGTAAATTACTCTTTTTGCTTGTGTTTCTGACATCTCAGCTGGTTCTGCCCATTTCTAATGGGCAGTTGTATCGAGGGCTGTGCACTTGCCTCTGGGTCTGTCATGAGGTTTGGCTGGAGCTGGACGTTCTGAGAATTGGCACAGGACACTTTCACACGCTGCAAAAATAATTTCTTGTGCTAATCCCTTGTGGCATTTACATATTACACAAGACCCTCTTTATAGAAAAAAAAAATTCCCATGACCATAGTTAATGTACTGTAAATCTGGGAACTGTTGGATTGTGAGCCACATCTCAGGATACTTTTTCCTCCAGAAAAGGACTTGAAACAGCAGTGTACCCTCTATCAGAGAATAAAGTTCTGGTGTGGTTAAAATATTAGTTCTAGACTCTAGAAGCCTAACTTAGAATTTCTGCTCATCTACTGACTGCCTTATAAATAGATGTTAGGACACTACATGAACAGAAACCCAGTGTGGGTTATCTGTGAAAGACAGAAAATTCAAGAGTTTGAGAACATCTGTTCTGCCTGTTAAAGGGTTCATTGAGCCGTCTATCCACGTGGTTACAAGAAGGTGCACCGGGAAAAATAAAAGTAAGGAAAAAAAAGTACTTCCTCCAAGTACACTCCAAATTCCTGCCATTTCATAGACCTGATGTGTTGATTTTACTATTTGATAGCCCTGAAATATTGGTTTCTTCAAGTTTCTGCTACAGATTCCCTGTCAGCCTGTGCAAACTTCTTCCATTCAGAATATTCTTTTCCAAGGAGTCTTGTAGCAGGAAGAACTGCTGTCTTCTATTTTTCCTGGGCCTTGCTCTTGCACATTTCATGTTGTGTCCCATAGTTTTTAGCTAGAAGGCTCAGCATGCAGTCAATTTTTTATCCATTTTTTCAAAGACACTCTTTAATTTGTTGACCTCTGTCATGTGTTACCTGTTCAAGTTGTCTCTTCTCCAGGCTGACAAGTCTCAGCCTGCTCTGCTGTCCTTTCAATTGCATACAAGGTGTCTATACTGCTTTTTCTTTAGTGGGAATCCTGGAGAGCATTTGGCAGTAAGATAGTGTCTCAATGTGTGTACATACATATATCTGTATGTGTATAAAATACAATGAAGTCTTGAGAGTGGTACTATACAGCACAAGACTAGTATTAGATATTTATTCCAAAGCTAATATTAACAAGATAAAAATATATAATGATAATCTTTCAAAACCAGGGGGGGGAAAGTGACCAGTACCTGGTAAATGACCTTGTAGCTTCCTCCTTGGGCCCCCTTTTTTACCTGAAATGCTTAAATGCCCATTTATGTAAAAGCTGGAGCTCTGGCAAAATGCCCACTGAGGGCAACTGTGTAAGAAAATGCCCAAAACCTCTCTAATGCATTTATTGAACTTGTCTCTCAATGCAGTCTATTTTGATGAATCTTGTTAAAGAAAATGAAGGCTGACTCTCACTGCTGCACAATGACTTCTCTCCACTTGACTCACAAGTGAAACCACAGGCCAGGTGGGGTGCCAAGACCTTATGTCTTTCTCCTGCAGGCCACTTGTGTGTTCAGGCTTAGTGCATCATGTACCTCTCTGTAGCTTTGAGGACAGCTGGGGAAATGCTCACCGAAGGCTTTGAAAGACTCTGTAAACTTGTGATGTTTGACTTGGTGCTAGTACCTTGCGTGCTCTGTGTCAAAGGCAAGCAAATCCAGAAAAATTATACAGAGGCTCTGAACATCCAGTTTCCTGCCCACTGATCCCATGGTAGACATGTCCCTGATTCCTCACTTGGGTTTATCATTGTTACCTTTGCCTGAGCTGTGAAACCTATTGTTTTTGCAGAGAGAGGGGATAGCATAACCCAGGGCAGGTAAAGTGTGAGAAAACCTTCAATTATGCATGACATACATAATGTTGTTCTTCACTAGGAACTACAGAAAATCCTGATATTCTATTTGTGTGGTTGGGTTTTGTGGGGTTTTTGGTGTTCGGTTATTTTTACCACTCCTAACTGCTGAACTGATGTATAGGAAAGGCAGTTCATAGTCTTTGCAACTCAGGTGAAAAAAAAGCTAAACCCAGAGCGGGCAGTAGGATAGAGCATAACCTATTGCAACCTAATGGAACAAATGAATGCCTGTTCTTTAAAAAATAAATTGGGTTTTGACAGATAACTTTGCTTAGATCTCTGTTGAATTACTGTAATCTAATAAAGTTATTTTTGTTGGTAGATTTGGCTAGGAAGAGGTTGTATGCATGGAAGGAACCCTTAAAAGGAGGGGCAAAGCCTACTGGTGATGCTGGTGAAATGGGGCTGATGTAGATTGAAAAAAGAGTGAAGGATTAGAGTAACTGGCTTTCTAGCAGCTATAGAGAAGGTTCTGACATGGCCTGAGAAAATCATCTACCTTGGCTCCTTATGCTGTTGCTCCTATAGGCTGAAAGAGTTTCTTTTTTTGTGCTTGTTTCCCTGGTCTCTGTTCAAAATCAATTGTATGGGTTTCAAAAATGGATCTCAACTCCTCATTTCAGGATTAGGGTATAGCAGGGAGCAGAGGTGCTCAAGTAGAGTCTAGTTTTGCCTGCTTTCCACTTGTGTTTATGCAGCCATCTCTGACTTGCTCTTCTGAAACTGTTTTTTTCTGAGATTGCAAAAGGCATCCCCTCTCCATTACGTGAGTCTCCCTTATTTACAAACTATGTGCAAGGTTCTGCTCTGCTAAAGCAGGGTAGAAATAAAAAAAAATTAAAAAAAAGTATTTGTGTTTTTTAACTGCACCTGTTCCAGGAGTTCTTTTTTTTTAAAAAAGAAGCTCTTCTTTCTCAGAACCAAACTACAAATATCTTAGTTATTTGCTCATTCAGGAGTGCAGCCATGCTGAAATCCTCTCCTCCTGCCTTTGCACAGACAAAATATATAAGGCTATGCATTTTGTGCACAAGGTGATAGGTGCAGAAACTCATTAGGTGACTA
Organism: Donacobius atricapilla; assembly: GCA_013397315.1. Lineage (NCBI taxonomy): Eukaryota > Metazoa > Chordata > Aves > Passeriformes > Mimidae > Donacobius > Donacobius atricapilla. Next base: position 809,371 of record WBMY01009458.1, read on the forward strand.
AAGATTTTGGTAACAGGGTACCAGATGAGCACAGAAGCTAGTGAGATTATTTTTCTCTTTTTTTTTTCTTAAGCTCTCTTTTTTAATCTTTTTTTCCTACCCATTCCCCATGATTTGTGTGCCTGTAGGCTGCCTTAATCTGAGATGGTCATTGGAAATGAGGCACCTATAAGATCAGGTAAATGCTTCTCCCTCTACTTCGGTGACACATTTCTGAATTTAGCTCGGACCAACTTTTCTGTTCATCAAAGAACTTTGCTTGAACTGCAGATGAGGAGTGATGATACAGTCCTCTCTCATGGCTCTGATGGAACGACCCTAAATCTCCAGCAGAGATTCACCAACAGAGTGAAGAAGGGCTAGATAATGATGCATGGGTTTTTCCAGATCCTCTGTCACTGCTAAAATGCTTTAGAATTGTCTGTGCTCAGAGTTGCTGTGGAAGTGGCACAGGATTTCACAGCAATGCTCCGGTGCTTCCTATTCATGGCAGCTCTCTTTCTAGAAGCCCTGAGCAGAAAAGCATCAAGGCAGTGAGATGCTGACTTTGACTGATCCTCCAGAGCTGTTTTTGATCAAATACAGTCTTAAGCTCATGGCCAGGAGTCTTAAGAAAAAAAGAACAAACAACAAAACAACAAAACAAAAACCCCACAACAACTAAAAAACACACAAGAGATCTCTTTTAGAAGTAAAGTTCAATCTGTCTTCTAGTGAAATAATACAGTCTCACGATTTTACTTTCCCCTGCAATGGAATGGTTTCAGCTAAGTAACACAATCTTTCACAATACTCAAATAAAATATGTAAAAATACAAGCCTATGTGGTTTTTATCTTTTTCTGCTTTAAGTTTAACAATAACCCTGCATATGACTACCCTTCATTGGCAAACTGCTTACAAGAAGGCTGCCATCTTTGTTGCTGACATCTCTCACTTTTTACTCCTCCAGACTATGTAGCATATTTAATTAAACTTTGCAGCTTTGGTATGAAGTTTAGGAAGACAAAGATAATGTTCATGGGGAGAAAAAGGAATTCTTTTAAAGTCAGCTTTATTAACTATCAGGCTATAGAGTGAGGGTCACTTTGCCCAGACTGAAATAACTGGATCTCCCTAATTGCATTTTACTTGAATTATTTCTTTATTTCAAACATGTTATGCTTGTTAGTGATTTAATATGACTGCAAGCACAAATTAATTATACCTGGTAGCTAATTGTAGGAAAGCTATGGTGATCAGTGTTTATGCTTTTTTTTTTTTTTAGTGTCTACCTTTAATATACATACTTGGATCAGCTCCCTCCCAATCATGAATAAATATTTGCTGCTTATATGTTCCCATGCAAATTGGATTAATTTTAGCATATTCATGGAAGAAGGACATCCCTGCCTACCCTCAGTATTAAGCTGGCTGAACAAGCAAAGATTGGGGTTTTTTTTTTCCCTACTTAAGTAGTGAATGAATGAGACAGACTGAAAATTCAGCACAAGTTTGCTTATCCCAAATGGTTTGGGGGCATCCAGGGTATTTGGAGAGATGGAGGGTAAAGTTAATCAAAGAATTGACAGAGAAAAGCAGCTCTTCCTGGGGCCCTAACCTTGAAGAATTTCAGTTAAGCACTGCTCAGCTAAATGAAATGGTAATTGAATAAACAGAGTGGTGGATGTTTGGGTCTGGATATGGACAGAACTCTGCACACGCCTGTAAGGTTTTCTCTTTACATTTTCAGCATCTCATGCATCCTTTGTGTCTTCCCTGACACCACTGAACTGCCTCGCATTCTGTGGTGTAAATGTACCGCAACTTTGGCATCAAAGACTCTCCTATCTCCCCATTTAATTATTTTGCCACTTTGGATATACTTTTTTCCCATAGGGTCGTAAGGACAGAGGAGCTGTACCTTTTCTGTATGTGTCCAGCCATGCTCAGCCCCTGTATGCTGACTCTGGGAATGTTGGGAACTGATCCTGTGTGATGTGACTCTCTTCTTGTAGGCAAGTGGTAGCTTTTTTCCAGAGCTAAATTCTGATGGTACCCTCTAAATTGTATCCTTTTCAGGGGTTTGCTTGTCTTTTCCCAGTTGTCCTAATAATACGGGTGGGTCATCCCTTACTGGAAACTGAACATTTGAGAAATCCTCATCTCTGTGTTTGTCAGCTGAACTGAATTACAGAATAAGCCTTGAAGTGGAAAGCCTTTTTAGTCAGAGATGTGACTTTTGGCTTTTTTTTTTTTTTTNTTTTTTTTTTTTTTTTTTTTTTAGATCAATTGTTTGTATTAGTGCTGTTCCTTGAGACAGCAAGCTGCTGAGGACTTGGACGCTGTTCTTGTGTTGTGATACAGTATCAGGAACAATCTGGAGACAAAAGAACAAGGGTCAGTAAATGCTATAGCATGAAAGTTAGTAGCCAGCTCTATAGGCTTTGTACTATGGAGACGACTTATTCACTCATTATTAACTGAGAAAGATGCTGTCATGGAACAACATTTTGGGTGTTCAGCATTTAGATGAGCTGGTGTGAACAGGAATTTTAGGATTCCAGCTCTGGGCCATCAAGATTCAAAAGCTTCAGCCAGGATTTTGAAAATACCTAAGAAAATACTGGGATTTTTGTATCATCACTCAGACTTACTCTTTCAATGGTTAAGGCAGCTGGATACAAACTGTATTTACTTACGTGGTTCCCGATGTCTTAAAGGATACAAGACTTCTGGGCTGATGGAAGAAAGGACAGGAACAAATTTTGATTTTGAGTCCTTGAGACCTGATCTTTCACACCAAAACAAAAGGATCAGTGCTTCTCCTGTTCCTGTGGTGCAAATTGCCAGTGCGTTCCTTCCTATCCTATAGGGTAAGAAGATACAGAGTTTAATGATGTTGAGATGGTCAAGATAACGGAAGATACAGAGCTCAGCAATGAAATGATCAAGACATATAACTTCCAGTCCTCCTCAGAATAACAAATCCAACATTTCTATATGAGCACGTGGACCTGCACGTGTGTGTAGATGATTCATGCTTGTGCAGTTCCTCCAGTGTGTCCTGTGCATGCCTGCCTCCTGTGATGTCTGTGCCTCTGAACTCCTGGGATGCAGCAGAGGCTTGTGTGATATGGAGCTGGTTTTTGCATGGTTGGTGGCTGTTTTTCTGCGATTTCCAGATGTTACAGCCATTAATTGTCTGAAAATCTGGTGGAATACTGCCCAAAGCAGTTGAGTTGGCCAGCGTGAAATGTCTTTTACATGTCTAATTAATTTAGTGTGCATGTAAAGTATCTTCCTATGCAAAGAGGACCCAGAAAAAAAAAAAGTGAGTTACTAATAAAAAGGCTATAAATTAGAACTCCAGACCTTCATTTTCACATTTCTTATATCAGCACTACTATTCTACCAATGTGCAATAATGAATATTCAGCAAGTGTACTTGTCTTTGCATGAAATTTTCTGCAACATTTTAATTTTTGTGTGTGTGTGTGTGTTAAAATTCAGTTGTTGTCTGTTTCCTTCCTGCCCCAAACTAGGTTAGATATTTAGTGATGACCCAAAGGAGCACAGCAGATCTACACTGATTACCATTGCAAGTGACACAGGATGGGGGAAAAATAAAAAGAATTATGAAGAGGCCTGTGATGCAGATTATTGTCTATGAATTGATAAGGTAAAGGAAATGTAATTATTTGAATGTTTATACAATTGGGATAGGATTAAACATGAAGGTAAAAATATTAAGGCTCTCAAAGCAGAATGGGAGACTGCCTGAGAAGTAATGAGTTTAGAGCGTGATGGAAGTTTTCTAGCAAAGAGCAATGTAACAGTGACTTCATGACATTCTCTAAGATGTTAACCGAAGTTGGAGATATGAGCAAGGAAAGGTAAAATATAAACAGAGCATGTCACAGCAGATTTAATTGGGAATTCTCTGCAGTGTCACATTCTGCCATCAGCAATTCAAAGAAACTGATGATAATTTGGAGACAATTCAGGGAAAAGATAAGATTGCTCAAGGAGAAAAACTCCTGTAGAATGTGTAGGAGCTCTGAAACTCACTTTGTAATTTACCAGAAGACCGATAGTGTGAATTATGTTGGTCAGAGTCTGCCAAAACCTAATATAGTACAAAGTTTGGAAATAGGCTCTTCATTTTGTTAAAGGATCTAACTGCTGGAAATTGAAGCAAATCAAGTTTTAACTAGTGAAAATGTGTGGATTTCTAACTGAAAGGGTAACATGGGAACATGTATTCTTAATTGAGAAACAGCTACAGAATATGCAATTCCTTTTAAAAAGATACTAAATTGGCACCATTGCTTTGGAAGCAAAACTGAGGGGGAATATTGTTGTCTGTGAAAGGGGACCCATTCCAATTTTACAAAAAATGCTTATTCTGCAGAGCTAATTTATCTTGACCAGAAGTATATAAAATAAGGGGACTTATTCTAAATTTTCTAGTATCTTAAAAATTCCTGTGAATATTTAATGAAGTAATGTAGTTTGACATTTGTGCATATTTTGTGCCTTATCACCGCAAAGTATTGAACTATGGCTAGGGTTTTAATGCACCATGAAATTTGGTCCATGTGTGTCCTGTAAGTGTTTCTTTGTGGCCAGGATTTCTCACTGGATCTTCAGCCACAAGGAAAGGTTATTTCTGATGCCTGTTGTTGGTAGGCCATTGTAAGATCTGACATTCAGAAATGAGGAAAAATAGTGACCTGAAAAATCTTACCCTACATTATTCTGGAAGGACTCTGTGTTCTAAAGATACTGTATTTAAGGGAGATATTTAGCAAGCGCACATTAAATTTTTTTGGGAGGAGTCAAAAAATATTATTTTAGGCATATGGGAACCAGAATTTCAAAGAAATCTGGGGAGTTTTTTGCATGCAGTTAACATGATGTACACGATAGAGACAAAAACTAAAGAATTTAGAATCATCTGAGTGACAATGAAAATCTCGTTTTATGACAAAACTTTTCATAGTCTCCCTCTTTAAAATTAATCACCTTGAAAATGAATTGAAATGTGTGTTTAAGCCATGTCTTCTAATGCTCAGTCATGCTTTCTTTTTCAGCAGTCTGCATATAGAATCAGAGATTGTACATTGTCTTTTAGGAAACTAAAAATGTGTTGGAAAGAGGTTGAGAACATAAGGCAGAACCATGTTTTCTGTGCTCCAGTTTACTGTACCTTCATAGTTGATATGCCAACAAATGTTTTTCCTGGTATGCTGGCCTTGAAAATGCAGTTTGGATCAGAAATCCAAAGAGTCTTTTCCTTTTTGCCCTGCCTTTTTCTCTTTTGTCCAAATGGGGGAGGAAGAGGTGAAAAGGCTGATTAAAAAAATATTAAAAAAACTTATAAAGTTATTAGATATTCTTCTAAGCAGACCAACTGTCCTGCAGAAAAATCAGCCATACTGCTCCATACATTTGCGGTAGGATGGTTGGGCTTGCTTTAACTTCTGCGATCCCTGGCATGGATTACTCAAAACTCCCTGGTAGTAGTGGTTGATATTAGATGTGGGCATGCCTTGCTGTGCAGCTGGCAGTCATCAGTGTGTATTGCCCGGTGATCTGTTCTATTGACAGTCTGCTTTCATCCTTCCGTCTATCAGACTGCATTGTTCTCCAGAGTTTTAACAGGATATTCAGTGGGTGACTCTCTGGTCTGGAGGGCTGTGGTGTGAGCATCCACAGCAGGAGCCTCAGCGCTGTCAGGTGACTAGTGTCACCCCAGGAGCTGTTTTGGAGGTTGCTTCTGTGGCCACAAGTGTTAGAAAGTTGTAGTTCTAGAGTGAAAAAGATTATGCCTCATAAATAAAAGGTACTAAGGGGGAGGAGTGGAAAGGAGGCATCAAATATCACAACATTCACAAAAAAACTATGCAGAGTGACCATGCTGCTTGCTCTTACTGTAGAGATTGACTGAACCTGGGAATGACTGATTTCTGTTAAAAAGAAAAGGAAAAAAAGTCAGTTTGGGCTGAGGTAGACCTTCTATTTTTTTCCAATTGCCATGGTTTTTTTGACTGCACATAGGTGATTGCATTGTACACGAGCCATCTTTCTCCCCTCATTTTGGCAGGCAGCTGAGCGTGTTTTCCTCCCCAGTGACAACCTCGAGCTGGTTGCGCACTAGTGCTTGTCACAGAGGGAATGGCTTCATTCCACTAACAAGGCAGAGGGGATAGCGTGCCTCTGACTTCAGCTCTGTGTTTTTGCTCAAATGAATGAATGCTTTCTCATTGATACACCTGCCCATCAGATAGCTTCCACCAGGTCTGGGCTTGACCCATTGTTCTACCAACAATGTAGTCAATTCAGCAGTTAATGCATGCGTGAGATGAAAGCTGAAAATAAATATCTCTGCCAGATATAGTGCATGTTTTAGTGCTCTGCTTGCTACAAAGCAAGCATACTTTATAGTATTCAAGTTAGAAGCTGTAGGAGTTGTCATAATATTTTTCAATGCCAAAGGTCATGTCTTTTCATGATAGCAAAACTAGGTTAGCCCTTACGAAAAGAAAGTGGCATCATTTTGCCCCAGTAAATGAGCTTTTAAACAGGTAGAGTTCAACTCATTGTTGGCACCAAAATGCACAGCAAGAGAAAAAATTAAAATTTTTGTGTATACTTTTGGAACAACAATAAACAAAGAAGAATAATAGAGCAGGCAAAAATAAAATATCAAATGGGAGGTAGTTAAGGCTAGACTTACATGATATTTCAAAGCATGAATTGTCATATGTGTTTAAATTCTGTTTCTTTATTCTCAGAATGTGGGTTAGATTTTGAATGTAGAACAAGAACTTAGCCTTTTTTCAAAAGTTGCATTCTTAACAAATTATTCTTAAAATGAAGTCGTTTAACGAAACTGCTTTTTAACTGCTGTATAAAACCATGCATTATTAACAGATGACCATGCATAATACAACATAACACTGCAAGGTAACAGGAGCTCTGCTAGACTTACGCAGTTTTGAATTTTACCACTTTTATTTTAAAATATAAGAGGTTAAGTATAATCTTAGTTGGAGGTCAGTGACTTGTCTAGTGCACAACCCTTTTGGCTCAGCCTCAGCTCTGGGAAGTTCAGGGTGTTTTGCAGTGAGCAGGTGAGCGAGTAAGGCGTACACTGCAGGGCAGATTGCACAGCTGTAAGATGTGGAATTCCCCTCAAAAGGATCGGCATGTCTTTGAAAATAAATTCAGCACTGAAATAAAAAAAAAAGTCTGGTGCAGGGGAAGAAAATGGGGTTTGATTAGTTTCAGATTAACTCTTTTGGTGTTTATTTTGTCTTTGTTTCCCTCTTTTTACTCCATTTTCCCAATAGGTGGTTTTCAAGAGGGAATACAGGGGAGTTTCCATGCTTAAAAGGTGGCACTGGCACTGTTGGAATAAACTCTTCAGTGCAGCCTGCTTCTTGTAAACACAGAGGCTACTGAAAGGTAGTGCATATGGAACACTGGATTTTGCAAAACCCATGTTTTCTCAGTATCTATTAGGAAGTATATTCATTACTTATATTTTCCTTAGAATTCTATAAGCAATTACTTTTCGTTGTATATTTTTGTGGATGGTGGCTAAACAGTGCACAAATTGGGAAGAATGACTGCAAGGACTCAGTGCTGTGTGCTCTAAAGGGACTTACATGTGTGCAGCACCTAGCAGGATTTGAAATATATAAAATATATTTAGAACTATAAAAACCTTTTCTTACTTATTAATTTATTGGCTGCATGAATGAAAATACGGGATTTAAATGCTAGATTTCTTTCCTTATGTCCTTTAGCTTGCTTGCCACCAGCAACAGTTCAAGTGTCAGTTAAGACATGAGCAGATGCACTCGCCAAGAGTTTTGCAAGTGCCATTGCTTTCTGCCCTCAGAAACTACCATAAGGTGGGAGCTGATTATGATGGGAGGCCATGTGGAAAAAAATCATCTGCCAAGAACTTCAGAAGTTCTAATTTTATTTTGAAACACCAGAGTTTTCTCTGCTCTTGCTGATCAATGTGAATAGTTTCATGGCAGTGCAAGTCAGCCAAAAAAACCCACATTTCTCTTTTGCATCTGATAAAAAATTTTATTGCCATATCAAGCTCCAAATAAAACTCCTACTCTTTAAGCAATTCCTGAAAAACACAAATTAATTTGGGTTTGAATAATGCCCCCAACACACTCAAGCTGCCAACTGAAAAAGGATCAGATAATTAGGAGATGACAACAGACAGTACAGAGCCAACAGAGGGAAAACTGGAACCCAGCTAGACAGCAATACTGGCCATCTAACCCATTAACAGCCTTCTATAATTGTTTTGCTTTTGCATTAAACTGATATAAGCACAAAAAGATATTACTCAAGTTTTAATCTCCAGCAAAAGAAATCTCCTCCTGCCTAACAGCATGCAGCACACACACAAATGTGACTTCAATTAGCACTACCGTAAATTTTAATTTAGCACTTCGTAGGAGCATTCAGTAATGTATGTAAGAAACAGGGGCTGATACTCCATTAAAGACATTCCATGCAATTATCCCATTGATCTGTTGATCCCTTGATTCACATTTGTGGGGTGAACAGGAGGGGGAGGATTTAGGAATTTAGAGCTTATGAAAAAAGCTAGAAGGATTTTTTCCCCTGAAGTCTTCTGCACCTTTTCCCTGTAGCTGCACTTTGCCTGTTAAAAATGCATCACTGCCACCTTCCTGATGCCTGGGGACTTGGCTGTCCTGTTTCTGTAGAGGCTGGGATGCTCAAGGTGTAGCAGCACAGGCTTTCCTGCTGCCCAGACAAGCCCCTTGCCCTCTGCAAGGGGGAAGCACCCACTCAGCCTCCTCTTCACAACAGCTGCCATTTAATGGCCTTGAGGTCAGAATTCTGTCCCATGGACATCTGTTTTCTCTAAGCAGGACTTGGATAACCCATGGCACATGGAAGCATTCTCGTTATATTTTGTACATTAGCCTGCGAACCTGACAGCAGCCCAACAGGTTAACAGTGTTAATAATTAACAGTGGCCTGCATTTTCAGTGGTGCTTTCTGGTTGTGACCATGCAAAGCTGACTTGGAAAGTCTCCAGTATCCAGCTCTGTCATGGTGCACCTGGTTCTCCTTTTTTATAGTACTATCTTGTGTTAGTAGCATATAGGTTTAATTCTGGCAGCCAGCTGTGATTTGGATTTAGTACATTAGAGCACCAAGAACTTGTTTGTTGTTGTATAAAGTTATTCCCTGGTGGGAATGCTTATTTGTGTTTAAACTGCTGATGCCCGCATTTATACAATTTGCATTGTTTAAAATGTCACTATTATTTGTTGAAAAAAAATTCTGTTAGGCCTGACAGAGTGTATCCTGTGATTTATGCTACAGCCTTGTGCTGTGCCATTTTGGTGAGGATCTTGAAACAGGGCCCTGTGGTTTCTTTTCCCCTTTTGCTGTTTGTTCTGCTTCTTAATTACATTCATATCAGCTACTTTGAAGTTAATGAGACTGTTGGGATATGTAAAAGAGAATCCTGTATTGATTTCAGTCCTAATATCTTATCTTTGCATCTTTTTCTTCCTGAGTGCAATGTGTTCTGAGTCACAGTTGCTGACATGTTGTGATGGGTGCAATAGCTTTGGCTTGACACAGAGCTTTATCTCACAATCCAAATGTAAGAGGAGATAGACAAACACAAGAATCCAATCTGCCGTCTCATTTGCTTATTAAAACTGGTAGGTAAGGAGTATAAGATATTAAAGTTACTGGGTTTCATATACATCCTAGGCTATTTTTATGTCCCATTACTTTACAAACAAGCCTCTTCCTGATTTCTTGTCTTTCTCCCCTACTCAGAAAAAAGGAAGAGTCATGTACTACATGGCAGGTGATAATTACAATGTTTGGATATTGATTTTAGATACAATGCAAGAAAAATAATTGTTCTTATGCTCATTGCCTAGAGCAAGGTTCTTCAATACAGTCAGATGATGACAGAAGAGAGTCTGCTTATGTGAAAGGTACAAGTCCAACGCCAACTGTTCGCAAAACTATTTTGGTACCTCAAAAAGAATTTTGTAAGCCATCAGATTTTATCTGACTTTTTTATTTTTTGTTTTTCCCCTGCCAAACAAAGTAAATAATCACTTTGTGGTTTTGGAGCTATTTCTTAACTTAAACCCTTCATTTGAGCTTAAGTTCACCTGTTCCATTGCCAGATGGAAATCCCTGCAGAAATGTTACTGAGTAACTCTCTTCCAACAGCTTTTTGTTGCTTTTATTTGGCAACCCAGAAATGCCAGGGGTCAGAAGCTCAACAGACATACATTCCACTCCACATCCTTCTTGACCAGCTGAAGACAGTGAAAACTAATGGAGTATTTTAAAATCAGTCTTCATGTGCTGCCTAGAATTTTACAACTCTACTACACATGTGCTCTCATTCAAAAAGACCTATTACGTTTTGGTCTCATTTACAATTAAACTGTGATTTACTCTTGGGATATCAAATCATTTGGAGCTATGTGAGAAGCCTGTGTTGGCAGCAAAGCATCATAGTGTTTAGCTGGGTTTCAGTTTACAGAGAATTTCCAAATTCACCTAAAACTGAACAGGCAACAGAATGTCATCCTGGTTCCCACCAGAAGGTTGATTTTGGATATGAAATAGTATCAGTAGTACCTTTTGTATGTGCTGACACTGAAGTGTTTAATGGCACCTGAGGATGTTTCACTCCTGGTATTTTCTCCAGACCATTTACCACAAGGCTTACTCTATCTTCGTAAGAGATCAACTTGAATTGTCTGTAATAGAAAACCATTTATTTCCTGCAGTTATTTTACTAGAGTATTGTTTGGAAATTAAACGGCAGGGATAAGGTTTAGAAAGTTCAGTCCTGGCTGGAGAAGAGTTGCAGAGTGGCCAGGACTCTGTACAGGAGAGTATGAGCAGAGTCAAGAGATGGCTGGACTGTAGAGGCCTGTGACAACATTCTGTTAAATTCTCAATCCAATAAAAGATTTAAGGACAATCTCAATGGGAACTAGCCAAAGATTTGTTTGTTATATTCTTTATATAATTGTGTTCTTCTAGTGCACATACAGGCAGAAATGCTTTGTAATATTGGCAACTAAATGTATGTTATACCCAAGGTTTGAATACAATAGTCAAGTTCCTTTCTTGAACATTCCAGTGGCATTTCCAGCTTTACTTTTCTTTCTCTGTTGTACTGAAGAACTTTCGTATTTCAGGAGGGTGCCTAAAAATTACTTGTGGACAAGGACGACCTACTTAATAGTCAGTGCCGAGAAAAGCAGTACGCTCAAAATCAGTTTCAAAATTAAGTGCAAAAAATCAACTGGCCCTAACATGAAAGTGTATTTTTTTCCCCTATGAATAAGAAGTCTTCCTCCAGTAAAATGAAGCAGCTTCAATTTCCAGACAAGGCAGTATCAGCTGGAAACTAGGGTAAGAGTCACTATATTGCAATGTATCAGTGTTCTGTAGCAAGAGAAATTCCACGCACTCAGTGCTATGCATTTGCTGTAAGCTGTGTATTTTTGATGTATGAGACCAGACTGTTGTGACAACTCTTTTACATCCTATACTTTTTGACTATGTAGATCATTGAAAGGCCTCTTCCCTGGTTTCTGTCTGCCTTGCTCCCTTGCCAAATGATGTTTTCCATCTTCAGAAAGCTCTCTGAGATATCTGGGTGAAAACCTCAAGTCTTAAGTATTTTCAATTATGCATTCACACACTTGCCACAGGTATTTGGATTACTGATTTCCTTCACTGCAGATTTCTGTGATTTCATTGTATTTTATAAAACTGTATTTTTATGTTCACCAAAAAAACTAAACCCAAACTAACCCAACCCTGCAGAAACTCTATTCATCCATTTATTTATTTTTCATTTAAAATCAGATTATGCCTACTACAGTTCCATCTGTAAAAAATGTCCTGGCACATCCTTTTAAAACAAGCTTATCTGGCCTACTAATCTTTTCTAAAATTCAAGCCTTTCCTACACTATTTTGAAGTAAAAATATATTTTAACACAAGTGAAATTCCCTCAGTACAAAGTGTTTTAGTCTATAAAATGATGTTGTCAAGCGATGATAGAATAAAATTTCCCCAGATAAATTGTAAGTATAACACTGTAACATTTTTTTCTATTTCTATTCCAAAATATGGATTTTGCGCATGATAAATGATATTTTTGTTATGTAGTGGCAGGAAGCTGTCCTAAAATTATAAAATAAAACATGCTTCATTGTAACAAGGAAATCTACTCACCACCTGAGCTGCTTAGGATTTTGATTTCTATACAATAAATATGAGGCACTTGAGGCAAGAAAAAATATGACATAATTGGCACAAGTCCCATCTCCAGATGGAAGAACTTCTAAGACTGACACTTTGGACTCCCATAATTTATGGGAGAAGTAAAATAACTGAACCCACCTCTGATTACTCCATCCAGAAGCAAGGTTTAAGCAGGCATGTTCTTTGAATTAAACCCAATTTTTTCCCTGAAGTCTTGACTGAATACAAGAAACCTTATTCTGAAAGATACAAAAAGGGAAATTGCTGCAGTTAAGCCTAAGCAGTGGGACCCAAGAATGATTCTCAGAGGCATTACAGATTTGTTTCTGCTCCTGCAAATGCATCTGAGAGATTCACATTACTCTTGCTCTTCAGTAGTTAGTTCCTATCAGTCTCTCTTTATTCTTACAACACTTTGTGCAGAGGAAGAGGATTATTCCTCAGATGGAGAAAGGCAGGATGCAATAATAAGTAGTAACTTGTTAGGGAGAGGGAATTGAACCTGTGTCTGATGTACAAGACCCTGCTGTCTCCTTTGGGCAGCAGCTGTTCTGGCTTATGCAGAGGTTGGGCTGTGTAAGACCAGGTTGCCAAGGCATGGTGGTGTAAAACACTTGTGTGCCAAGCCAGCTGGATGTGTCTCTGCACATGCTTACCAGCACTGGAGGTGGCAGCTGGGAGGAATATTTGGACTAGCTGGCCTCTGAGATGATGGTTTCATGAAAACATCTCATACAACATCTTTTGGGGATCACTTGAGAAATGTCAGTGCTGACTTTTCTTCCTATCTCTGACTCTCCTTGGTCACAGAGAATGCAAACTGAAGAAGAAGGAACACAAGTATGAGGCCAGTAAGGGTTGGGAAGCATCCTCTGATAACTGTTTACCTAACCTTCTGTCCTCAGTAAAGGCTGTTCTTGGTTTTTTTCAAGACAAAAAAGACTCTGCTAATTTTCCACTAGCACTCAACATCACCAAACTTGGATGCCAATGGCCCTCATGGTATTGTAGGGCGCATTTTCGTGACAGTTTTAAAATAAAAGGTTAACTAATTTGTTAGCTTATTTAAGATGGTATTACATTCGTAGCTTGCCTCCATACCCATGATATATAAGGAGATTACTCTTTCAGTATATGCTGCTGCTTACAGCAGACACTAGTGTTGGGTGGGAGGCCAGATGTGCTCTCACAAAGTCTACTATTCATCTGCTGCCCACATGGCAGTCTTGCAGTTGAATACAGTCTTTAGAGTTTAAAAAGAAATTTCCTTGTTTCTGCTTACTGGCCTCTGAAGTATCAACAGTTTGAACCTATTTATGAGTGTCCAAACTAAAGGTGTGACATGCTTTGTCTGCAAAGTGGTAGGAAGTTGGCATACTGCCTAACTCTCTTTCTGTTCCCAGCTTTTATGTGGTAAAGAGATTTATGGGTTTTTCATTACTGGATTGTTTGGTTTTGGTTTGCGGGTTTGTTTTGTTTGTTTGTTTTTTAACCATTTAGGTTGCGCTTTTAGCTGAAGTGTGACACTTTTAATTGGAGGGTTAACAGGAGTAAATGAGTTGGCTTTGGTTTGCCCCACTCTGGTAGCTTTCCCACTGTAGTCACGCTGGAGCACAAGCGCTGTGGTACACAGCCACCCTCTGTCCTGTATCCTCTTAGGATGTAAAATTCAAACGATGTTTCAAGTTCTGAGGGTGTTTCTGCCACACTGTCAGCTAGTTGCAGAATTGTGATGAGAAGTGTGGCATGAAGGGATAGCCATAGTCTTCTGGATCTGAGCCTGAAATATGGGAAAAAGAGGAAATGAGAAGGAGAGTGGGCACAACTAGAGGCGTGCTCCTCTGTCTAAAAGGGATTTTAACAACTACCTTGGGAACCACCTGTGATTTTAACAGCCAGTTCCACTCAGCTGTACTGAACTGCTTCCAGAAAGCTTTGGCAAACACCTTTACGGAGACATTTATAAGATAAATAGACAGCAGAGATTTTTCTTTTTTTCTTAATTTTACAATTTAGAAGTTGGCTTATGCCCTAAAAGTTGGCAGATTTGTACACCCTCCATTCTGATCTGTTTATTGTAATAATGATATTTCATTCTGAACTCCTGTTGTTGTGATTCTTGTCAGTCAAAAAGCTCTCTGGTCTCTTCTGAAAATGGTGTTTGGCTCTTAGGCTCTTAGAGTATTCAGTTGGAGGATAGGAAATCCTGTTCCTCTAGGGATCATATTCATGTGGAAATTTCTGAAAATATTTTTTATTTCACACTTCAATTTGTTTGGCCTTACTTACATCTTTTCTCATCTCCTTTCTACACGCTTCAGTAGTTTTATTTTCATAACATATTTGGAACAAAGCTGTGAAAGGTTTGAACTAATGATCTGCTTGGTCAGATGGTCTGAAAATTTTGTCTGTAATATAGTACTAGTCTGGATCATGCAGTACCGTCTAGGGGTCCTGTTGTCCAATCCTTTTGTTATTCCTGTGAAGACTTACTGAAAGGTCCTCTACTGTTGGGAAAGGACTCCTTTGAAGTGGATTCTTTAAATATAACTCCATATTTGTAGAATAAAATAAGGAATATAATATTCTATTAAATTCCGTGTTCAAATACCTGTAAAAGTTAATCCTGCCTTCAATTATAAAATGCATTTCTATCTGGTAACATGTATCAGAAAAATGAGCTAGCTAGAAATATCAGGAGCACACCCTTTGTTGGATGTCAGAGATCAGAGATACTGGACTTATCCCCATGCAGTGTGAATGTACTCACTGCTGGTCTGAACAAGACATGAGCAGCACAGGTTGTAAGTCTTCTCTCCATGATATGAGGAGAAGGGTATGAGGTCCTTGCACAGCCATTTATACCTCACTCTGAGCTGGGTAACGAGTAATGGAATGTAGCGAGGCTGGGAGGTCTTGGCAGTAGCCTAGTGAAGTAGCCCTCATTCAGTATGTCTGATATCACAGCAAGTTTGTCTCCAAGAAGAGGTAACATGCCAGCCATGGCAAGAGAATGCATGTGTGCTCTGAAGGTAATTTTTGGCAGCCCCTGTAGCGTGGAGCATGTTATTGTGGGTTGCTCTTTCATCTGCAGCACTAATCAGGTCAGCTCTGTGCAATCCCCCAAAGATGCTGTGACTCATGTGTTTGTGTTCTCCCTGTAACTCACTTTTAAGTTGGCTTGAAGTCTAATTCTCCAAGTTTTCAGTCTCTTTGGACACATTAAAACTTGGATGGGATTAGCATGCAGCACAAATATGACTTCTGTCTACAAGAACTTTCATACTGACTGCTTGAATGGAAGATCCTTGAGCTCTTGCTATCTACCTTCCTGCAGTCCCTTTTTCTCATTCTTTCATGGCTTGTAATTCTGTGAGGCTGGTAATGCATACACTGAAAACTACCAAGAGACCGCTTGTGTGTCTCATTAAGACAAGACTTAAATCTTCTTTGAGATTTGTTAAAAGTCTGATGAACATGTTGCCCTGAAAATACCTGCAGGAATTTTTATAAATCTTTCTGCATTCACATTTAGGCACCTGAGCTGTCTGTCTTTTGGCATTTTTCTTTGCTTAAAATTGATGAGAAGTAATTTTATGTACAGTGAAAAGTAAGTATATGGATAACAGAGAGAGTCTCAGAATACAAGGAATGCTCTTCTGTGTGTGAGCTTCGTTGGGTTTTGGAGGGCAAAGCTGCTACCCATTCCTTCAAGACAGGCGTCACAGCTATTTAATGCAAAAATTCAAAATGAGTCATGCATCATCTGTACTTCCCTAGAGGCAAAAGACCAATAAGGAGGGAAATCTACATCTAGTCTTGTTGGTGCTTCTGTAACACATTGTCTCTTCAGAATCTTAGTACAAACAATTAATTGACGTGATTGCTTTGCCCAAGATCACTTGACCATTTGTTTTCAGTTCTAGAGCTGATGTTATTGAATTGAACTGCTAAACACTCAGACTCAAAGCACCCCACGAAAGTTATATCCAGTGACCCATCAACCTGTTGGATGATGATGTGGATTATGTAAGATTTATGGAAATTATGACCTTTGGAACCTTCAGAAATTGTATAAGATTACTCTAGCAATTAAGAACAGGTAAAAAGATGACAGAATGTAAAATAATTTTCTATTTGTTCTCTGGGATGATACTAATAATACTCTTTTATTTTCATGAGGCCAGTTGTGTTAGAAATTCTATTCAAAGTCACAGCTGGCAACAGCTGTCTGTAGTATGAAGTGTCAAATTTAGTGCTTCCAATTCTCTGGTGTCTTAAGTCAAAAACATTGCACATCCAACGTGGTTTCTTTTGCATGCAGGCTATAAGGAGTAGTTAGCATCTCAGGAGAATGGCTGTCAATTATGTTATATTATTGTACGTCCTCCCTGACAGACAGTATCGTACTAGATGTATCCTCAATAAGAGCAAAAGCATAGTCTTAAAGTGTTAAAAAAGCGCTTGTAAGTAAAGAGCAAAAAACTCTAGGCTGATAAAAAGGAGGAGTTGTGAGAGCAAGCAAGCAGTAGAGGTGGCAGGCAGAGATCTTGGTGCGGTAGCTGTCAAACCGTTACTGCTCTGCTCACGGTGCCCTGATAATGATCTCACAGCAGTTATGTCAGCTCCTTCCACAAAGACATGCTGTGTTTGATCAAAAACTGATGTCAGAGTGCTGCAGTTTTCTCCAGGAACTTTAAGTGTGAATGTTTATGCCCTAACAACTCAGGCTGCGAATGAAGATCCTTGGTCTGTCTTAACCAGTGGCAAATTGGGACAGAGGGAAGGATAGTGGCCTGTTCACACATTGACAAGGAAAAGGAGGGACTCTGCAGTGCTGGCCTTTGTAGTTGGGGACTGATGTGCTTATTACTGACTCTTTTACCAGCCTTGCCAGCATTCTAGGCTGGTCTTTCCCTCTTCCTGGGGTCAGGAGGAGGCACGCTCTGATCTTGGAGAAACACTCAGGAAATGGTTTAGCAAAGGCAAAGAGGCCTCAATGAATTTTTATGTTAGAGAAGACTCTGAAATCAATACTCCGGCCCAAATGAATGGAGCTATTCATTTTGGTGGGGTGTGGGTGGGAAGAGACTAGAATGTAAAAGACTGCCAGATTTTGTAAAAGGCCCTGGACTATTCCTGCAGTGTGTGTCTAAGAGCCCTGGCCAGCCTCTTCCATGGCAGGAAGGTACTAGTGAGCAGACATCCTCTGAATCATGGCTGTTCTCCCATCCCACCTCTAATAGTTAAGATTCCTGCCTTCTTTTATAATCTCATCTGATGCTGCCTTAGCCTTCTTGGCTGACATCCTGCTTGACCTCCTAGCCCCTTGTCTTCTTTCCCTCACCTCCCTCGACTTACAAATCCAGAGCAACACTCCCACTCACTGAAAGAGCCTTGTTTCTGTTTTCCCAAAACACTGGTCCTCCTCTGATCGGTTTGAGCACTGCTTTCTCTCTCACCTCTCCACTTCTTTCAACAAAGCATATTTACCCTCTGCCCCTTGCCTCACCCTGCCCTCTTGAGACCTCCAATCCATTAATGTCTATCACTTTTTTGTCACTCTTGGCATCCTCTCCCTGCTCTCTGTTCTCTTAAGTGACCTCAGCTATTGCTTCTCTCCAGTCTTTCCTTGATCCTCAGCTCTTTCTGCAGTGCCTCATCAGAAAATCTGCCCCATGGACCCGCTCAGCCCAGCTTCATGACAACAGCTATCACCACATTGTGCTTGTCGTCTTCCCTCTTTGTTTTGCTTCTCCTTCCCTCTATGTCCCTGGCCATCACTTCAATACAGAAAACACTTTCCTTAAACTGCCCTGTCACCTATCTCTCCTTCAGATTGTTTTCTGAAATCTCCTTATGGTTTGATACAAGAGACTTTTGGAACAGTGAACGTTGTTTGACATTGAAGACATTGTTCTTTTAAGCATCTTCGTGTGTTTCATTCTTCCAACCATCTTCATGTGTTTCATTCTCCCATGGCCTTTGCTATCTGTCAACTCTTTTGGTATACTCCTTCATACTTCAGTAATATATTCTTGCTAGCAACACAAAAATGTAACAGTGCATGGATCCATCCAGACAAGAGAGCTGAACTCTTTTCTTGCTGTCTTAACAGGAGAAAGATACTAAACTTTACTCTTTCTAGGAAACAGTGTCTCCCCAGTTTGGTAATTTATCTGTCAGCTTGACCACATGAAGCTGCTATTGGTGGGGATTGCACATTGATTTTCCTCTAAATTTACCCCAAACTGTAATTTCTGCAAATACCTTCTGTGCTGCGCTGGTTTTGGCTGGGCTGGAGTTAACTTTCTTCACAGTGGGAAGATGGGGCTAAGTTTTGGGTTTGTGCTGAACACAGGGTTGATAATATAGAGATGATTTTATTACTGCTGAGCAGGGCTTACACAGAACCAAGTTGTTTTTGTACTGCCATGTTTGCAAGGAAGTGGGAGTGCATTGGAGATTGGGAGGAGATACATCCAGGACCCACACTGACTAAAGGGATATTCCAGACCATATGACATCATGCTCAGAATATAAACTGGAGGGAAGAAGGCGGATGGAGTGACATTTGGAGTGACAGCATTTGTCTTCCCAAGTAACTGTTATGTGTCATGGGGATGGCTGAACACCTGCCAGCCCATGGGAAACAGTAAAATAATGCCTTGTTTTGCCTTGCTTGTGTGCACTGCTTTTGCTTTCCCTATCAAAAAGTCTTTATCTCAGCCCACAAGTTTTTGACCTTTTACCTTTTTGATTCTCTTTCCCATCTTGCCGGTGAAGGAGTGAGCAAGTTGCTGTGTGGGGCTTGGCTACTGGCTGGGGTTACACCACATTTGCCTTGCACTGTTTTGCTCAAAAATATGTTTAAAAGGCTCTTTATTGTCTTTTCCACATTAGCAAGTGAATCAATACTGCCAGTAGCTGATTCTTGAAGAAGGAAGGCACAGTAGGGAAGCACTGCCTATCATGTCCCCAATTGGTTATTGTTTCAATATCCTAGAAACATTACCAAATTTGCTAACAGGGCTTAGCAGTGAGTCCAGGAAACAAACACCATTTTCTCTGCTTGTAATAGGTTTATTCAGAAGCTCCGCAGCATTCTGGAAAGGGTTAATGGAGGCTTGTCTAACTCTGAGAGCTGTTGCTGCAGCCCAAGCAGAATGGGACAACAGGTAGAAGGCAGAAGGGTGTTTCTGTCCAGTTCCTCTGAGATGTAACCCTGCAACAGGACAACCTGCTCAGGGCAGGCACAGAGCTGCAGTGTGGGGGCCCACCTCTCATCCTCATCGTAGATGGCTCCAAACACTCTTGCCATTCATTCCTTGTGTTCAGCATGGCTTGTAGTTTATTTTTATTCTACTGAATTTGTCATGATACAACTTCTCTGACTCTTTACTATAGAAACTCTTTTTATTTATTAACTTAGGATGAGTTTCATATATTTCAAATACTTCTACCAGGCACTTAAAGTATCTATTTCTTTCTCCATTTTCTGGGGTTTATATCAATTACATTTTATGCATTCTTAAACAAGTATGTGTAGGACTCACATGTGTTGTTAGATGTATTCAGAACCCTGAGTTTTTTTGACTGTTATTTTCTAGAGAGCTGTCTTTAAATTTAAACCTGGAACTTGCTCGGGAGCTATTTTTTTTTTTTTAACTTCTAAAAAAAATACTGTCCAGAATTCTCTACAGCAAAGAAAGAGCTTTCCTCCTAGAAAGAGTCTTAGCAGCTGCACTTTGGTTACAGTATTTGCTAAGAAAATTTAGCTGAGTTAGCATTAAAAAAAAGTTAAATTATTTTTTTGATGCAATCATAAATTTGAAAATGATTCTTGCTTTCTAATACTGAAGCTGGAAAAGTGAATAGCTAGAAATAATGCCAATTACAAGGACTGTAGAACAGTCTGTAGAGCTCCACAAGGAAACCTTGATTAAAGAAAGCATTAAGCTCCAAGGAAAATGGAGACTTGGAAAAATCTTTCAAAATCTGTAACTTGAGAACGTTTGCCTTTATGGAAGGGAAGGAAGATGAATGATGCTTGAACTATGCCTGAAATAAAAGTGCCTTTACCTTTTCCTCATGATTAAAACTTTTAAAATTTTCCTGAAATACTGTGATTGTGCTTAAATATATATTTGCTTTTGAAACCTGAGGTTCCCTGTCTTAATTATAGAAGATTTGTGCTCAGTTTCTCATGTCACACTCCTGTATTATTAAAAAAAAAAAAAAAGCTGGAGCAAATCTTGCTAACCTCTTAACCCAAGTATTGAAGAAACCACTCAAGCTAGTAAAATGGTTAAAAACCCAAGAGAAACTAGTTTAGAAATGAGGAAGATTAAATATTTTCACTTTCAAGGGCACTCCTTATGAAGATGCTGGTCCAGCTCTTCCCTCATTAGGGCTTAATTCTAGTTGTGGCCCTGGCTGTCCAATTTTTGCACCTGCTTTTCTTCTTGATGCACAATAATTGGAGCCCTGGAAATAGCTATGAGAGTACAGAAGATCATGGAAAACTCAAGCCTTCATACCCAAATCTCAGCTATATTTACTTCTCCATTTTACGCCTGGTATAAAGAAATCTTCTAGAACAGCCTGTCCTTCCTTTGGCCTGGCTTCATGGTCCTATGGGAGTCCTGAGAGAGACTGCAGGCTTGGGCATCCTGTCTCCTACAGGAATGTGTACCACAGACAGCATTTTGTTGTTCTAGTCTGTGCTCTATACTTCATGGGGTTTGTCATCCATGTGTTCAAATCACTAGTGAATAATAGCTATAGTCAGCAAAGGTGTGACACGTCATTCCTGTAACCCTTGCTGCTGCTTGTTGAGGGTGTCCATCAAGAGCATGGACAAATAAAGTGCACTGGAGCAAAAATGGAAGACCCCATGCACTGACTGTAAGTAACTCAGACTGTAAGTCTCCACTCTCTGGATTATTATTCTTTTTAAAAAAAATTGAAACACAATATAAACAAACAAAAAACCCACCCTGTACCCTAGTACAAGTTGTGTTTCATTTTTGGAGAGAATAAAAAAAAAAGAAGTTATATTGAGATGCTAGTGATTATTATATTGAGAAGAAGATATATTGAGTGGTAGCTTAACTAAAATAATCCTAGTAGTCCAGACAAAGACAGTAGTGCTTAGACTTTGATCAGCACCTTTTAATTTCTCCTATGATAAATTAAAAAGATTTGTCTTCATCTCCAGCTACTGGAGTTGGATCCAGTCTGGTGCCCATATGACTCAAGTCTGGTGTCCTGTCAACTTTCAGGAAGTTTGGCTCCAGGACTACTTTGCTGTTACAGTCTAGGGCGTAGAAAAACAATGCAGACTTTAGATACATTTCATTCTGATCTCTGGAGATCCGACAGACTAGTCATGACTGTGAATGTAGCCAGTTTGTAGGAAAATTGTCCCACATGCTGATTGTATATCTGATGTCCAAATCTACTCTGTGGATCAAAGGGATATCTGCAAGGAAACAAGAAAGGAAGTAAATCTGAAAACAGCTCTAAAACTTGTACACAACATCTGAAAGGATTTGGCCCCCTTATGAACGGCTGACAATTTTGCCACTGCAATCTGTGTGAGAGCCATCAGAAACAGTGGAGGGAAGCAAAAGTCTAAGACCAAAGCAGAAAAGATTTTGCCTTAATCTGATGAACTGAAAAGGGACAGATTTCATTTCCACAAGCACATCTGCACAATGTGAATTGAGCATGTCAAAGACTGAACACAGCGGCACATACTAAAGGAAGACAGATTAACTAATTGGCACATTACTAATTTCTCTTAAGAGTAATTTTAGTGACACTGGTACATCTAAACTTAAATGACTTTGCTCCCAAATAACAATTTAATTTGATAATAATTATTAAAATAAAAGTAGTTTCACAGGTCCTCTTTTATGAAGTCATTGTGAACAGTGGATGGAGAATATCAAAGCCTCATTAAGCAGTTCCAAAAGGTATTAGTTGGCTTGTGAACAATAAGTCATTTCACTGTGGCCAGATTACAAGAGAAGTCCCGTATATTTGAATATTTCTCAGTCAATTGTGGCAGAAAGCAGTAACATGAATATTCTTCAGAAACTTCTTTTTTAATCTAGGAGGAGATAGAAACCATCTAGGTTCAACAGGCCTTGACTCTCATTCTTTTTACTGTAGACTTCCTAAATTATATTCCTCTGGTCTCTAAGTGGTTGTATGCCATATGTTTACTCACATGCTCTCTCAAAGTCATGTCAAATTGATCTGATTTCGTCTTAGGTACGGAAAATGCTCCTCATAAGAGAATCAACAATTTAACCTTACTTTGCCTTTACTGAGGTGCTTGACATTCTCAAGGGCATGAATGTCATTGCCTTAAGATGATGTTATGAGCAAATGGGGGCAAAACTCTGCTCAGAGAATGATGAACAATTGTCAGATTGGAGGAATAAGTAAAACACAGCTGAGATTTCAGATGAGTCTTGTTTTGCTTGATGGCTTTCATTGCTAATGGTAGGCAGTTACATGATGGAGTACAGGGAGTCCTTACTGCAGTGACAGCAAGCCAGAAAGGAAGAGTTAACACTTCAGAGACAAGCTTTGGAGTATAAATGATCTTGATGATCTGACAGCATGGTCTGGAGGAATCAGGATGTTTTTCAGCAGGGGCAAGGAAGAAGATAACCTCAGCACCAGGAACTACAGCTGCTGGAACAGGGAGAGCAGAATTGGGTAGGTAGCAGCGCACTGAGAGGCTTGTACTCCATGGTTTGTGTGGCCTCTGGGCAGCTGAGCTCAGAAAGTGTCAGGTCCCATGGTTACTTGTGCATGTGCTACCTGCTTTGGGCTGACTTCTCAGAAGAACTTAGGGACACAGCTTCAGTTGCAATCAGTGAGATTTTTACTAGTAAATACTCTTTAAGTATCTGAATCCCTGTTTCTCATCTGTAAAATGCAGAAGATAATATTTCCCTCCCTCAAAAGTGTGCTTTTACCATAAATACATTAGAGATTGTGAAGAATTAAGATGCTCTGGTAATAGGGATCATATAAGCACGTCAGATAAAGCTGTTTCTCTTTCCTCCTTGCACCTCTCTACACGGCAAATTAGACTAAAATTAATCCAATATAGCTTTCTTATCCTTACAGTATCCTTACAGTGCTTTATGTTGCTGGAGTTTGGCACTACTCTCCTTTAGGGCATGGCATGGAGAAGCACTGTCTGAGAATTGTGGATAAGATGGGACAGAAAATCTGAGCATGTGGATACCCAAAAGGCTTCTTGGCAACAAAAATAATTGGAGAAGTCCCAGAACTTTCTCTTCTTCCATTTGACAGTCTTTTTTTTCTTATAACTTCATAACAGAGTATCTCAATTTGGAAGGGACTTATAAGGATCATTGAGTACAGCTCCCAATCTGTGATAAATAATCCAAAATTGGTATTCCCCCAAATTAGTTCAAATTAAATCTCTAATTGCCACCATTTGGAAGTATGCACTTATAAGCATTTTTGGTTAGAGACTTGCTATTTGCAAGCCTTACCTTAGGCTGCAAGAAGTACAGGAATATACAGGTGTGTTATGTCTCCTTGAATTATACAGTGAAATGAAGCAGCTCCACACATGGTTCTTCAGGAGGATTTGAACCAGTAGAGGACACTCGGTTTTTAAGTGAGGAAGCAAAAAATGGATTGAGGAAAAATCTGCATTAAGTATGTCCAGAATGGTCCCAGATAAATATTCAAGAAATGAAAGAATCCATGTAAAACCAAGAGAAAAGGCTATTAAAAGAGAAGCCCAAGACCATCTCCCTTTCTTTTGATAGCAGAAGAGTTGGAAGCTGGACTTGAACTTTTGAAGCACATTTTGAAATATAGGGCAATTCAAATTTTGATCCAAGTATCACTTTCCCAGCTGCCGAGGAGGGATGTAGGATAATGATAATTAGTACAAAACAGCACTGTCAATTTTTGGTAGGGGACTTGCATAGCAGCAAACCAAAATGCTTTTCTATTTACATATCTTCTGTTCAAGACAGTTAACATCAGAAGCAATGTGACCAGTGCTGAAACAGTAGTGCTGCTAAAGTCCCAATCTGTTGTCTCTTTCTATTCCACGTAGGAGAAACAGGTTGGACTGAACAAAAGATAAGTTTTATGTGCAATCCGTTTTCAGCAAGTGCAGTGGCTGGCTGTGCTTGAATCTGGAGGCAGAGGAACCAAAGGGAGAGCATGGGAAGGGAGCAGAAAGGAAGTGGTGTCTGTCTGTTGCACAACTGAAGTGGTATTGCCTGTAACACTCAAGCAGGAGCCAAGGTGTGTGTTGGACAGAGAAGTAAATATTTGTGGCACTCTGGTTTTCGGTATGGTCAAGACTTGAGGCTTCACAAATCTGGTGGAAGAATCAGGTTGCTTTGATGTGGAAGTAGTTCTGTCGTAGGTCTGTAGTGGGACTTGTGTTTTGTAGTTTTTGAAAGCAGCCTTAATAAATATATATTTTAGGGTGGCCTATGGAGAAAATTATTCTCAAGATTTTAATATTCAAGGACGGCAGTATCTGTGAGGGCCCTTCAATTGCATTTGGTCTTCTAGGGTAGTTTCTGCTCCTGTGACTGGGATCACTGTTAGCACAGCCGTGAGCAGAGATTCAGGCAGAGCTTACCAGGGCTTTATCTTGTTACTCTACCACACTGTGATCCTGTTCCTATGAAATCTCTTTAAGTTTGGTGGCAGCACATGTAGCAGCCACAAGTGAGCAAGCATCAGACCACCAGACAGAAGCAACCACCCAAAGATTTTAGGGTTTGCCCATGCTGGCAAGATATATGAATTGTGAAGCATTGCTTATGTGCAATTTTAAGCTGTTTGTGACCAGATGTGTTCCTAGCACTGCATAGTGTAACTGAGGCTTCAGCATTCTGGGAAGGCACTGAATTTTGCTGTTATTATGAATCCAAACCCAGTTAGTATGACCTGAGGCCATATCATCACTGCACAGAGAGTTCAAGCAAGGCTTTGCAAGAAACACCTGCATGGCTTTTCCAAGTGGTTGCCAGAGTATACAGTGGTCATCAGCAATTAAAAGATCAGGGAGATAAGGGGCAGGATGGACTCCAAATTATTCATAACTTTAAATGTGTTTTAGAGGCAAAAATGTAGCTTTTCAACATGTAACACCATTGATCATGAGTGTCAGGAGTATTACAAACCTCAGAGTTTACAAACCAATGTACTAGGTTGAGTTTTCTTTAATAAGTCTGCGCAAGGAATGGGAAGATAAGAGGGTTAATATAAAACAATTGGAAACATCTTTAGAGTTTACATATATTTTCTGGAGGAAGCTTAGAGAACTTCCCTCACAGAATTTAGCTTAATGTTTCTTCCCAAAATGCAATTTTTGTGTCATCCTTGATTTTGAGGCTGGAACATGTCTGTGACTGCTTGTTTGTGGAGGCTCTTTAAGCTTTCTCACTATACAATTGTGAAATGTCTGAATGTGCTTTGATTTGCATTATTTCTTTTCTGTCTTTCTTCTCATCCCAATTTTCAGCTTGCTTTTGTCCTGAGAAATTAAATAATTTTCTTTTTTTGGCAGCAAAGTGACTGCCTTGTTGGAGTAAAGATGTTTCTTTCAGCTATGTCCTCTTGCTGCAAGCCCCAGGCTAGACTCCCCGACAGGTCACCCTGTGTTGGCACCAGAGTCCTCTTGGGAGCAGTGGGAGCACTGTTATTCATGGCAGTGCCAGGGAGGGGGTGCCAGGCCCAGCTGGCCCCCTTGGTGCCCCCGAGGCAGCCTGGGCCATGCCACACGCAGAGTGCCTACATCAGGAGGCACAAGGCAGCCAGCCAAGAGCCCACAAAGCAGAAAGGCAGGCTCCTGCTGCCAAATATCATGTCCTTATGCTCTGCATGCCTCATCAGACGCCCTGCAGCAAGGATTCATTATTCAGCCTCTTCCTTGCCCTGCTACATCAGCAGGAGGTTTGCTGCCAGGGCTGGTGGGCCCTACACCACACCAGGACCCAGAGCCCAGCCCTGGGTGAGGCGAGGGCTCACTAGTCCCCCACTGTGTGGTGGGCAGGGAGGTACCTGGATGTACAGGCAGGCTCTGTGACCCTCTGTGTTTTGAAGGGAGGGAACAGAACTGCAGGAGCAGCTGGAAGGGGGGCAGCAGCAAGACCAGCAGAACAAACATGTCCTGTGGTGCCACATTGCCACGCATGAGCTGCCTCCCCACCCTCACCCAGATGTGGCCATGCTGGGAGAGCTGTAGCCCCTCCTGGCTTCCATGAGTCACTCCCTGCCTACAGATTTGCTATCATGTTACGTGTTTGGTTGTAGCCCCTGTGAGTTATGGGTGAGTCAGGGATAGCTGTTCTTGTTTTCTCGTGCCTCAAAACGCAAGATCTGGTGAGCAGCAAAGTGCCTGGAGCTGTCTGAAATCTCAATGACACAAAATTGTATGGGAAGGTTGACCTGCTGGAGGACCAGAAGGCTCTGAGGAGGGATCTGGACAGGGTTGGATTGATGGATCAAGGCCAATGGTATGAGGTTCAACACAGAAGGGCTGGGTCCTGTTCTTTGGTCACAACAACCCCAGGCAGTGCCGGGGAAGAGTGTCTGGAAAGCTGCCTGGTGCAAAAGGACTCAGGAGTGCTGGTTGACAGCAGCTGAACATGAACCAGCTGTGCCCAGGTGGCCAAGAAGGCCAATGGCATCCTGGCTTGTGTCAGCAATAGTGTGTCCAGCAGGACCAGGCTGACTGTTCCCCTGCACTTTGCACTGCTGAGGCCATACCTTGAGAACAGTGTTCAGTTCTGGGCCCCACACAACAAGAAGGACACTGAGGTGCTGAAATGTGTCCAGAGAAGCAATGGAGCTGCTGAAGGGTCTTTAGAGTAACTTACATGAGCTGAGGGAGCTGCGAATGTTCAGCCTGGAAAAAAGGAGTCTCAGGGGGGAG
Organism: Donacobius atricapilla; assembly: GCA_013397315.1. Classification (NCBI taxonomy): domain Eukaryota; kingdom Metazoa; phylum Chordata; class Aves; order Passeriformes; family Mimidae; genus Donacobius; species Donacobius atricapilla. Next base: position 836,650 of record WBMY01009458.1, read on the forward strand.
GCCTTATTGCTCTCTACAACTACCTGAGAGGAGACTGGGGCCACGAGGGGGTTGGCCTCTTCTCCCAGGCAACCAGTGGCAGGATGAGAGCAAATGGAATCAGGCTGCACCAGGGGAGGTTCAAGTTTGATAGCAGGAGGAATTTCTTCATGGGAATGGTTGTTAAACTTTGGAATAGATTGTTCAGAGACATGATGGAACCACCATCCCTGGATGTGTTCAAAGAAAAAACTGCATGTGGCATGTAGTGCTCAGGTCTAGTTGACACGATGGTGATCAGGAAAAGGTTGGATTCAATGATTTTGGAGGTCTTTTCCAACCTAAATGATTCTGTGATTCTGTGAAAGTGTCCTGCAGGTTTAAGGCAGGGTTGCAGATGAAGGCACTTCAGCATGAGACTAGGTTTTTGGGATTATGCTTGGAGAGAATTTAATGGACAGTGACAGATGGTAGATGGCTCCTGCTTTTCATTCGAAGTGGGAACTGTGCTAGAAACAAGGTGAACCGAAGGCAGAGGACAAGCAGTGTTCGTCCTTAAATGCTGTCAGGTTTCTCAAACCTACTGTGTGTGATCTGTTTGTGGCTATTTTGCTCATCCTCTTCAGATGAGCATAAGCCCCATTCTCTGAAAAGATGCGTCAGGCTTCCCTAGCTCTTGCCTAAAGACCCTTGCTTTGAAACCAGACCCTTGTGCAGTTTTCAGTAAGGACCATTCCACTAGGGAGGCTGTTACCTGGTGTAATGGTAATGCCTTTAAGACTCTGGTGAATGTCCCATTCTGGAGCACCTGGATTGCTTTGCTAGCAGCGCACCTGCCTGCATGACCCATGGAATGTGCTCACCTGTGCTCGCTGCATTAAGAAAAGCCCGCAGCAGAACAGTTGCCAGATCTTTCTTTGTTTCTCCCGGTGCTGTGGTGTCCATGTGCGCCCTGTGCATTTTGTGCTACACCGGTGGCAGCGTCTCCACTGATGGGCACAACCGGTGGGACAATGAAATTCTTTGGCAAATGGCTAGGACAGTAGGTCACCAAAAATACTGCTTTTAATATGTAATGTACAGAAAACAGGAGAGCCTGTCATATGCAGTATGGTTTCCCTCTCTGTGAGTTATTCCAGGAGTAAAGTAGTGCCTCTTGCTTTTCTTCCAGTCCTTCCACCGGAAGAAGAAACACAGCATGGGGACAAGTTGCCACTGCTATGAGTGGATCGCTGCTGCTGCCCAGTCAGGCTGCAGCTGGGGAAAGGGAGCACTGCCTGTTTGTTGTGCTCTAAGACTGGAGAGTATGTGTATCCCCTTCATGCAAACCCTGACAAGCTGGGTGGTCTCAGTGGAGACTTTTAACCTCTCTGCAATTCTGCTTCCCCAATGTATAAAATGGGGATAGTAACAATTAACTCTTTCACAGAGGTACCATCTTTTCATGTCCATAGAGTGCTTTGATGGGGTAAAATACTTCTCACTATTGTAGCTTTTCAAATTTCAGCTGTATTTCATTGCAAGTATAACAGAGAGTGATAAATTGGTCCAAAAACATATTTGAAACTCTTGGTAATTAGGAAGTCGGGCAATGGCAATTAATGCTTTCAGACATGGTGTTACTGCTCTTCTCCAAAGTATAGCTCATTTAAAATGCTAGCCCAATAATTTATTAGCAGAATTTAATACCTCAGTGACCATAAAACTCAGTGTTTTATTACCACTGATTAACATATGTTTGATGTTCTGCCCAGTATTACACAATCCAAAACAAATTACTCTCAGGAAGCTGGATATTATATAAATACAGAAAAGCAATAAATAATGCATTGAAGAAACACTTTTCTGTGGGTTCTAACATGCCACAATCTCTTCAAATGACTTAGAATTCTTAGGCAGTTTCTCAGTCCTCCAGGACTATTTGCACCAAAGAATTCTCTTCACACAATACTGGCTCCTACCTCTGCTGCAAGTTTGCTGGTGATCCTTGGCATCCTGTCAGCCTCTGACACTTCAGTCTGATCATGCCCTACCAGAGGAAACCTGGAGTTGCTTGGTCTGAGTGTCTTCAGTTATGATAGTCTCCTTAATAAGCTACAGATGTGTGAGAAACAGAAAGGCTCTTTCATATTTCAGGATGCTTTTTTTCCTTTCTCTCAACCTGGTATGAAGAAAATGAAGAAGAACTTTACAAACACATGGATTTTTTTTGTTTTCTTGAGCCCCTTTAAGGCAGAGCTTGGATAAGAATAAGAGGTAAGGAGAGGGAAAGCTGATGGGCTTAGGGAACATGAACTGCCCAGAATCAGATTATTCTCAGGTAGGATTGATGGTGCAGCTGTGATATATACATGTTGAAAATCACAACATCTGGTTAGATTTCCATTGACCATGCCCAGAACTCTGCAAATAACCATAGTTTCAGAGGTTTCAATTAAAACTAAGAAATCCAAATGAGAAAGGACCAGTTTTTAGCTGATTTATACATGTACAACCCCCACAGCTTATTTTTCTGAGGACCTGGAGTTCCACCTCTTCTAAGACCAAAGTTCATATGAAGCGCTAGTAGATGTGTGCAGCAAAAGCCCAGACTCAGGTCAATAGTGTCTTTATTCAGTAGTGCAGGCCTGGGCTTCCCTTTCCGCTTTTAAAGAGCTAGATGCTGCAAAATCTTGTAGAAAATGAGGATTTAACTTCTGTTTATATTTTCCCTGGGAGAAGGGGGATAAAATTGTTTCAATCAACTAGTCATATTTATTTTAGGAGAACAAGAAAACCAATATTGCATTTGAGAAAAACTGGTTTTCCTGTGGCAGTACAGATTTGTGCTGAAGAGCCTTTGCAATGGACTGGGCAGATACTGCCCAGGCAGAAAATAAAATATTGCTTGCTGTCCTGAGGAACTTGCTGTTTGAATCTGTGATGAAGAAGTGGGGAACAGGGAAGAAGAAACAGTAAGATAATGACAGAGTTTCTGGCTGCTATAATCCAGCCCTGGCTCCAGCACAGTGAACAGCTTAATGGCTCCTTTCACACTTCTGCTCAGCCATTCAGCATTTGGAACCTCAAAAAATGTACTCAAAACCTCAACCTCAAAAATGTACTGACTGCATACCCTCCCTTTTCTGTAAAACTTTCTCTTGCCCCCAACATGTTCCAGCAACAGGAGGTTTCAGTCATTTAGCCAGGTTGGGTCAATTATAGATATTTTGTTTCAGTGGCTGCCTTAAAATTGTGTTAGACCAAACAAAATGGTTTATTTTCTTTCTATTGGTGTAACACCAGTATGAGAAAATGTGTGCTAGAGTCAACGTTAAAAATTTCATTCAATTTCAAACAAAAAGATTTGTTTCAGTTTTTGACTATTTAGCTCTTTCTTACTCCTATATAGGGCAGCCTTTAAATGAAAATGGCATCGCACAACGATAATTAGAAAATATGTTTTAAAAATTTTGAAAAAAACATTTTCAGCATCTTTGAAGTGTGAAACTTGTCAAGTTTTGTTCTCTAGCTTTTGAACAAATCACAATTTTAGAAGAACTTACCAAGAGATGTGTTTGTTGCCTATCTATTCATAAACCATCTAATAAACCGTTTCCAGGACCAGACCTAACGTTCTGCTCTTCAAGGAGCTTTCTGTCAAGTCAGTAGATGAGATCAGACAATAAAGTTTTCGGAATGCTGTTGCAGGCTATTTAGTATACATCCTAAAGTTTTCACTTCTTTCTTCATCCTCCAGCAATATAAAACAGTTCCGTGTTGGCATCGGGGAGAAGGGTCAAGCTTCTGTCTTGCTGTGACCTTGCCATGTACAAACTAGAGACTGGGTGCTGCAGATTCTGTATATAAAACCGAACACTCCCATAAATGCAGGCAATTTCAGCCCACCTTTTTATACTCCTGGAGAGTATAATCCAAAGCTGAGAAAAGCTAGAAGGTTTCATTGGAGCCAGTGCTAAGTTAGCGGACATCCAGCTCTTTCTCAGGGTTCACCCCTACACTATCAGAGATTTCTCTCTCTAAAACTCCTCTCATGAACATCTGCTAATTTCTCTTAGAAATATCAAGAATAAGGTTGTGAAAACACCAATTAAAAATTCACAAAGAATTGCTAGTGACTTGTTTAGCATTTTCTGAGGCAGATGAGAGATTTGGGCGCCAAAAGATAAAAGGATTTTGACACTGTGATTTATATGTTAAGAAGCCTTCCCCCTCCCCCATTCTCTTTTTATTTTTTAACTCCCCTTAGTCCTACTGCCCTGCAGCATTCATTTTGAGAGAGGCTAAAGCAACTTTTTATTTTGTTGTGACTGCATGTCAATGCTTGTTCCTTAGTTCTACATCTGGCTTAAGTGCATTCAGGTGACTCATAACTTTGGGCTTAGATTTTTTTTCTCTTTCTTCATTTATCAACAACAACAATAATATTACGTGGGAACGCTTGGGGTTTTTTTTCTTCCTATTCTACTAACCTGGAAGGTTATGTGAGTAGCCCTGATATGAGCAAATAATAAAATATTAGACAAGATGATGGGAGGAAATGAGATTGCTCTTTCATAATAGTTTGGTGATGTGTTAAGCTCACTCCTGCTGTTATCTGGATTTATACTCATCCATGTAGACTAAGTGTGCTGTCAGGCTATACTGAAGTGACTTCTTTTTCTTCCATCCCTCTGCCTTGGCACAGAACTCTGTTCTTGTCAGTTGTGATGCCTGAGACTTGGGAATCCAAATTACAGATTTTGTGCCATGACAAATCATAGAATCATGGAATGGACTGGGTTGGAAGGGACCTTAAGGATAATTTTGTTCCAACTCAGCTGCTGTGGGTCTTTCACTAGACCAGGTCACTCTGAGCTCCATTCAACCTGGCCTTGAACATTCCCAGGGATGGGACATCCACAACTTCTCTGGGCAACCTGTTCCAGTGTCTCACTAATTTCAAAGTGAAGAATTTTTACCTGCGTAATCTAAACCTACCCTCTTTCAGGCTGAAGCCATTCCCCCTTGCCCTGATACTAGACGTCACTATAAATGTTCCTCTTCATTTTTCTTACAGACTCCCTCCAGGAATGCTGAAATTAGGTCACCTCTAAACCTTCTCTTTTCCAGGCTGAACAAATCTATGAATGGACCACAAAAATTCACTCAGCCACAGGTGTGCGCTGGGGCTTTTGGGCAAGGGAGGAGTAGGGACGAACTTCAGGAGTTGTTCTTGTTCACGACCCATACTGTTCTTTTCCACCTATAGGAAGAGTTACTGCAACTTATCTGTAGAAACTGCACACACAACTTGTGAGAAGCAGGAGATCCTGTGATATCTTGCACACTTCCCTTATCTCAGGAGCAGGCGTGGCTGGATCTTACTGAGATGTTTCTGGCAGACAGGAACTATCATTTGCTCTTTTTCTCTGTGTTATTAAGTTCAAAGGGTCCAGCTGAGGTCAGAATACACTGCTGTAGCATGAGTATATAATACAAAGCTGTCATTAGCTTCTAAGACAGTAAGCAGGGCAGTTCCTGTTTTTGTGGGACTTGGAAAAATTCACTTTTACAAGGAAAAATATATGTCTCTGTTCACAAGGCATGCTATTGCCACGATTGCAGGAAGTGCCTATTATCACCAGCATGTTCAAACAGCAAAGCCAAACTGAGCTTCCGTCAAAATTTGAATCAAATGTTTTCTTGATAATGTGGAAAACAACAGTTTGTCTTTGTTTTTCTATACTATAGAAAAACTGTGATTACTATAGATATATCTATGTCTATCTATACTCTTGTTTGCTTAGATAGATGCAGGTGTCCAGGAGCTCAGCAACTTTCATTTACCAATAGTACCTAAGCTACTGAATTAAATTGTTATTCAAAGTACAGGGAGAGGAATACTGTGAAAAGATGAATGCTCATTCCACTAAGTTACACTTAATATAGGATATGTATGTGTTTGGAAGATAATGGAAAACAATGAACTTTGTGCCACATCTTTTTCCTTTCTTATCTCAGAGCCACTTTGTGCCCAATTACACCAACCACAAGGATGCCTTTTGCTTGTGCTCTGTATATTTGCTGCTGCAACTTTTTGGTCTTCTGCATCACAGGTCCTAGGCTGGAAGAATGACTGAGAAATATGTCAAATGAAAGGTATGGTAGACTTCTGAAGTCAATGTTTAGCTAGTTGTGTTCCTAGACATCAGAGTTTAGGTACATATTCCTGAAAAGTGTCAGCAGCACATGCTAGGTAGCTGTAGTATTTTTTTAAATATCTGATGATGTTGGCTACTGTCAAAGTCAGGCCACTAGTCAGAAGTTTATGGCTGTTCTTATGTGCGTATATGTAGGTGCATAAATAGCAAATGCGTGTAGGGTAACTTGCTGAGGGCTTTTTCTAAAACTCAATACTAAACAGGAATAATGCTTGGCTTCTGATCTGGAGCTGCCTGCTCCAAGGCCCTCTGCTTTCACTCTGGGACTCAATGTATAAGTTTACCTTGGTACTCTACTCACCCATGATGCTACTTCTTCAAAGAGGTCTCAGGAGGGCCCCAGGCCTGGCCTGAGCTGGGAGCATACTTTCTTTGCCTGTGAAAGGCTAAACAATGTCAAACGTCTTCCTGTTTCAGTTCTTCAAGGCAAAAATTGTGGGTGGGTTGCCTTTCATGCACAACAGTAAAAGGGCTGTTGTTTGTTTTTGTGCCTGCTTACAAGGATCTCACTGGTGGTTTTCTTGCCATCCTCCACCCAGGTGAGTCATGTGGGTAGTCACTTGGGAAAGTCAGAAGTAAGCCAGGTGCAGACACTATCTGGTTTTGGTATCTCTTATGTACAAATATAAACAGGAGGTTCTCCTTGAGTGGTGCTGGAGAGCAAGCTGGCTTTGAACTGTCTGCCCTGTTAATTCCAAATATGTCTTGGCAGTATTGTTAAGGATGCATTTTGTGTGAACCTCATGCCATATTCTATACATAATACAGACATGGCTTTCTAGAAGTCTCTTCTTGCAGGCAATGGGCTGCAGGCTATGTCATCTCCCAGGCGCATTGCTTAATGTTAATCTTATGAAATGAAAAGATCACACATGCTTAATGTATCCCTATGTGCAAAGAAAATCACATCCTGAATCCAAACAAATACCTGTAAATAGCAGCAAATAAAAGTTAATTTGTCACCTACAGCCCCAGTACAATTACAGTATACAATTCAGACAGAATGAAAATAACACTGAAGTCCCAACCACCAGGGAATCCTGAGCTCAAGCCAAGTCTCCTTCCTGTGCCTGCCTTCTTTGTGTGTGTTCAAGTATAAGACTGACCATTGTGAAAAGACCTTCTGGGAGACAAACACAGGGTGTCTTTTTTCAAAATCCAGCCACAGTCTGGCAAAATGTCATACTTCAGGGAGCTTCAGCCACTCTCTGGAACTGCCATCTTTCATGGGAATTTTAAAGAAAGACCTTTTGATCCCATTTTGTAGAGCAGATAAGCAAGTATTCAGTCTCATCTGGCTTACAGTAGCAGACAGATTGCTCATATCTCTCCTGTATTTTGCAGCCATTCTAGACAGCCTATTTCAAACTAGATTGTACAATACAAAATTCAGAAAGACAGAGAACCATAATTCCATTTTTGTAGTAACTGCCAATATTTTTATTCTTGAGGGACTTCCTCAAGAGACTTCCAGACTTAGTCTGGGATAAAGCTTGTGGGTAGAATGTCTGTCTTACCAGGGAGAAGGAGGTGTTTGGACAATGTACTAATATATTTTTCCATTCAAAATAAATGCTGCTACATAACCCAATCAAGGAAAGAAACAGCACCACCCAGCAAATAAACTTTGCTGAAAATGTTCCTGCTCTGTTTTTGGAAGTTGGTTGGTTATGTTAGAGCCAGAGTGCTTGGATTGCCTAGGTCAGTATGGCACCCAGAGAGATGTCAGGAAATGAGAGCCAGCTTCTTATCACTGAGTACAACCTGGTCTGTTGCAAAGGCATATTTCAATAGCCCTTTTGCAACTCCCTGGGATAAATATCTTCTGGTGTAGATGACTAAGCTACTTCGAAAAGGAGGTGAGCATCAGCAGTGTAGAGGAAGTTCCCTGTTGATTTTTTGGCAAACTGTGCCCATATAGTCAATTTATCATGTAGCCAAGATCATCTTCTCAGCAGTATATTTTCAATGCAGAGAGCCATTTTAAGCTTATTTTATCACTCTCATTTTTTCCCCAAGCACACATATTCATAAGTGCCTACTTCAGTTGTGAGGTTTAAAAATGAATATGAGGGTGGATGTTGCCCACCAAGTCAAAGTGGTGGTATTATCCCTACTCATTAGTGAGGTAAGCCATTGTTAATGCCTGCAGAAGCTTTCCAAGCTCAATTAAGTTGTAGCACTGTAAAACAAATGTTTGCAATAGGGCAAACTTGTTCAGCTCACATCCGGCCAAAACCGACAGTGAGTAGTCGGCAGACTGCCCATATTTAATTACATTATCCTCTGCCTGCAGTGTACCACAGGCCTCTGGAGGAAATCCAGGGCCATATATATTTTGTTTATATTTGCTTGTAATTTTTAATGATTGATTGGCGTTTTGGAAAATTCTTATGTTTTTAAAAGCCACAGCTTTGGAAATACAGGTGTTAAGACTCTGTCTTGGCTTTAAGGAGTTGCATTATGGTAAAGCTGCCATGAAAGAAGATGGGGAAGAGATTCCTGCCTTTTATACCAACACAGCTGCAAATATATTTTGTTTTGTTTGTCACCAGGTCTTTTTTTTATGTGGCTTTAGTGGATGCTGTTCCAAGTTTAGCTGATGTGAGAATAGGATTACATTACAAGTTTGTAGGTTTGAAGGAAAGATGGATAGCTTACAAATCCCAAGGGAGTGATAGGCTGATGGAGACAATTCAGACCATGGAACAGGTGTTGCTACTGACCCCAGATATCTGTCCTTCTCAGTCTTGTTTTGCTCCTGAATCAGTGCAAGAACTGTTGATATTAACAGCTCTGATGAGGAATTCCCAGTGACTTCCAAGTTCAGATCATAATTCTTCCCTTGTGATGAAAACAGTAGGTTTTTGGAAAATGGTTCCTGAGCTACCTGTACCCTGAACAGAATGGGACCAGCAGCTGAGGGTGGTAACCTGATTGCGCACTGCAGGCTAACTTGTCAGTGAAACATATATGTAATGAAGGGGGAAAGAGAAGAAAGAACTATTGTTTTGAGTAGTAATTCAGTCATTGTGATCTGGAGTCTGATTTCCAACGAGCATTTATTGCTCTCTCACAGCTGACTCAGCAGAGAGATTCAAGACTAGACCTGTATATATGCTGAAGTCTGTTTTTGGTGAATATGGGACTTCCAAAAGCAAAGCTCTAAGTAGCCTCTGTCTAATGTTACCATCGTAACTGCATAGAAGTCATGTGCAGTTAAGCATCATGGAATAGGTTGCTTCTATGCTGGAGTTGCAGTATCATCCATTATTCTGAATATAAAGTTTTAAAAGCAAAATTTGGAAAAAAGATTGTTTTTCATTTTCCTCCCTAGCCATTTTGAGGATACATTTGTTGGTATAGCCTTAGTGGATACATCTATGAAGAAGTCTTCTGTCTGCATATGTAAATCCAACAACTCAGTGCACATATTTACATCAGAGTCGCCAAAACTGCATATGCCGGTGTGCTGTTCTGTGGCCACCATCACTTGTCTGCAGGAAATGCAAACTTCTTGAAAGATGTGTCCTTCATACACTACTCAAAATAGTCTTGCTCTATTTCCATCCTCTCAAAGGTTAGTTTGTCTGAAGGAGTGAATAAACCAGGTAAAGTCAATGCCTGGCAGATTGTCATATATGGGAAGGCTAAAACTGTGCTAGAAGAACAGGAGTTCCTGAAACAAATTTTGCATAAAAGACTTCCAAGTCTTCAGCTGGAATTTGCTTCTGAACAGCTCCTAAAAATGAGGGTCTATAATGATTTTGAAATAAACTTTCCAAAGTTGTACATCATTTTGTTTATGAGTAGCCTGAGGGAGAGAATTTCAAGAATCCCTTTCTGGGTTTCTCAGATTACCTGAATTTCCTCATACGTAATAAGAAAATTATTCTGCATGAAATATAAAAGGTGGTTTTCAACAGTTAGAACTTGCTATAATTTTATTATATTATAGCTTTAAAGTTTTATTGTGTGCATGTGAGTAAGATTCCCATTCTTGTTTTTTCTTAGATGAAGGGATTTGATGTTGTTGCTAATATCACCATGTGATGCTTGCCAGGACTAGAGCATTGTATGTTGGTGCAAAAGAAACATGTAGAAAAATCCATTCTCGTCCTGCCTGTTTGGTTTTATCTGTCTTTGTTATGGGTAGTGCGGGTCATGGCACTGTACCTGGTACAGGGCATCAACTTTAGCTGAGTTCCATGTCAGCCTTCTGGCTAGGCTTCAGTAGGAACCTGAATGACACTTGGTCCATGAACTCACCCAGTGCACGAAGACCGATTTTACTTCTTGAGGACTAGCAAGTGTTCAGTTGTCAGGAGTGACCATGTGTTACCAACTTCAAAGAGATCCTAAGATCAGTTGGTTTATTTAGAACTAAGTGTAATGCCATGTCCCAAAAACAGATGCAGAAAATATTTACTTCATAATTTTTTTATTTATTTGAATTAATACCACTCATTAAAAAAAAAAACCCAAAAACAACAACAACAAAAAACCAACCCCAAAAAAACCAACAAACCCAGAAGAGGTTGTTTGGATGTGCATGTCCTTGTAAAACTTGAGAAAGCTTCTGGAGTTTTTAAACTACAGCAATACTATATGCAGAGAGGCGAGTGGGTGCATGTGCTGGCAAATGGAAAGATGGTGGTAAAACAAAACAACCAAAGGTGAATTTGCCTCCTTGAAAAGGTGAAAAATGAATATAAACTATATTGGTGCAAATTAATCCTCCCTTATATCATTGGTTCTTGCTTCTGAACGGAATTTTTCCAGATGTCTTTCAGTACATTTGTGTATTGTTTACATTCTTATGCTGTTCATGTTCATCAACTCATAAAGCTTTCTAGAATTCAAAATGAATCTCTCAAAACCTTGCTTCAGAGGAAGCTAACTGTCTAGAAGGGATTTGGGATCTTATTTTAACTATCCAAAGACCAGCAGGCAGAGAAGAGAAATTTCTACAACTTTCAAGTAACTTTTGGAAATGCCCTTTTGTCCATAGGGATATACATGTTTCTTAGGTGCAGAGGTGCTCCAGATGACTTGGTATGTCCTAACAGGAAGTAGAGCTGTGTACAATACAGTGCAACTAATTCTGACCCTGTAGGTCATGTTTTACTGTAGTTATGACTACTGAGCCTGAGCTGATTTTTTTAGATCTGCTGAGAGAAGAGTCTCTGGCTCATGTATATCACCCTGAAGTATGCAGAGATATGCACACAGCAAAACAGATTCAGCTGAATTTACTAACAAGCCATGGGTGCAGCTTACACAGAGCAGCACATTTTGGTCTAGAAAGAGCTGGTATGCTCTAACAATGGCTCTGTGGTGACAATACTTGTATCCAAAAGGTGCTGGAGGAGACGCATTGCTCTGAGGGGGCTGTAGATCTAGAAACCCCAGAAAAATCTCAAAAATTCTGAAATTCTACCTCAATAAGATTTCCTGGATCAAAAAAAGTGGGTGTATCCAGCAGAGCAATACATTTTGTCCTAACTTCTTGGAACATGGCACATCTCGGCCTTCATTAATACACTTGGGATTCAGGTTTGAATGCAGTGTGAGGCGAGTCTAGGGTAAAATATTTGGTAGCTCTGCATGTCATTGCCTTATGCACACTGGTGAGGCATCAGCAGTACCCCTGTTTCTTGAGAAACTGCATCCTAAGTCAAAGAGACATTTTTAACACTCTAACTGAAGCCCATAGCTGTTGCACTGATGAAAATACTGTGAAGTGGATTTTGTTCTTTCTCTTAGCGTGCTTTGTTTTCCCTCTTTTAATCTACTATAGATTTGTGGTAAGGGTGTTTTTAATGCCCAGTTCTCTGGCTGGGATGAATAAAACAAACAGAGGTCAAGTGACTAATTCAAACCCAAACAGTGCACCAGCCCTTCAGCTAGGCTTTTGGAATGAGCTTAATGATGTTTAACTCCTTACTGTAGCTGCTGCTTTAAAGTGTTCCCAATTCCCAGCAGATTGGCTACCAGGTCTACAAAGCTACCAAGGACAACAGGCCTGTTGCCATTTAAACCATCAAATTACCATAAACCCAGTACAAATTGGCATAAACCCAGGGAAAACAGTTTGCACCAGTGAATGGACAAGTACAGTGCACAATTCCATGTGCCTATTCTCCAAATGATCCTGGTGTCAGTGTTCAGGGCTGTGCTGCCTGTGATTAGTCATCAAAAAGAAGAGTCTGCCTTATATATGGTGACTGTATGACTGATCCTTGAAACTGAGGTGGTTAGCTGAAGAATTTAGTGACACATCCAGAAATAAATAGATAGTGCCCCAAAAAGCTGTTCTTTGCAACCACAGAGGCCCGTGAGAGGGGCAAGGAGGCAGAACTAAAGCTGGGAGGGTTAGAGTGCTAGACAGCTGACTAAAGCTGATGTCGTGTCAATCACAGTTGGGAAAAAAATAGCCCCGTATGCCACTTCACCTTCATCCCTTCTGCAGGAGCCTGTGGGTTCCTTTCCATGCTCTTCTTGAGGTTCACATCTCCCTATCCTAGACATGGCTATCTGGAGGGGATAGGGAGGAACAAAAACATCTTCTCCTTGGAATGCTGGTTGTTCCTTTTAACACGGGGAGGGGGTATTCCCTGCCTGCTCTTCACAGTAAATTTAGCACTCTGAGGGGAATATTGAAAAGCCACTAACAGACTATCTTCTCCCAGTTTGGCCAGTGAACTGGGGAGACAATCTTTTACCAGAATTAGTAATTGTGAGACCATGGAAGGGAAAATGCCCATAACAAGAGGGCCGCCTTCTACATGACGCCCAGCAGAGGGTTTGAGTCTAAATGACACAGCCTTGTCCGTAGCAACTTGTCTGTTCCAGTTTTATGTGACTCAACAATAGAGTTTCCACTGTTTCCCTTGCAAGACTCAAAAGAAAGCAGGTCTTACAGACCAGATAACCCTTCCTTATTCATGTGGAATAATCCCACTAAGAAGTCATTCATGGGTAAAGCAAAAAGAAGCTGTCCCTAAAACAGCTTTCTGCATATATTTGAGCCAGTGAATTCCTGCGTGTACACTATTGTGCCTGTGGAACATAACACACAGACTAGGGGCAGCCTGGGTATGTGAATGTAACTTCCCCTCAGCACAAGCAAAATACCACCACTAACAACTCTCCCCTTCCTTCGCCCCACCCTGCCCCCATCTTTCTGGGCTCTGCTTGAACGGAGACGTAGCGAAACAGGTCATGGCAGGAGTTGTGCCTGCACAAACAAGGAGCAGTATCCCCCCCGTGACTCAGGCAGGTATTTCAGACAGCTTGAAACCTTGAAGCCCTGTGTTTTAGGGGGTAACTCTCCAACCAAAGGAAACAAATTTAGCTTCTCTGTCACTTGCACTCTTTTCAGAGTGGTGAGGTCTATGACTCATTATGAACCCTCAACAACAAAGAAGTATTACACACTTGAGTGGGTGAACTTTGCGGAGCTTGGCCTATCAGGTTGTGAATGCAATGACAGTCCCAGACCCTGGAGAGAGGCCTGTGAAGAGGTGAAAGACAGGTGTCTTATCAACCAGTTGACAACAGTTCCAAATTTTTCTTTGGCAATCTGCACTTCGAATGAGTCAAGTGCAAGGGCCTTGATAACAGAAGGGACTGCCTTTGGCCCAGCTCTGTAGATTTGAGCAAATACGCTCCCATACACACGCCAAAGGGATGCCAGGTAAATGATGTCAGACATGAATCCAAAACCTGTTCCTGCTTGTATTGCAACCCTTCAGATAGATTGGGATTGCGACGAATGAGGCATGATTTGATAACTTGTCCAATGGGACAGCTTCAGGGGCTGTGTGCAAGTCAGATGAGGAGTGACATGCAGAACAATGAGGAACCCCGCAAGCCTCATCAGCCAGTCTCCCTGAATAACAGCTTGAAAGGATTAAATCTTTGGCCGGTTGCACCTTACATTCAACCAGACCATGTGCCTAGAGACAGCACAGCATGATAGTGACAGCTCAAATTAGTGTGCTTTTGGTGAAGTTCTTAAAATCACCAGAGTTAAAAGGAGATCCTAGGGTCAGATGTGACAGTATCCAAGAGTCTGTGAAGTTTCATAGTTGATAAAGAGCAGAGAAGGTTACACTGGCTGTTTGTGAGGAGAGTAAAATCACCTCGAGCCTTTTCTAGATAAAATTTAAAATTGATTTCCAAGAAATCAATTGTATTATCAGTATGGGATTTGGATCAGGATTTCTTGGGCATTTTTGAAAGAAATAATATTGGAGTTTTTATTTATGTCAAGGATCTTGGTAAGTAATTAACTCCTTTAGGACTTTTTCAGCTGGTCTCATACACAATATCAGGCCAATACTTTCATGATCATGTTTTCTTGGAGACAGTATATTTAGATAACAAAAGTATCAACTAGTTTGCTTGGGAATAAGAAGATAGTGCCCCCATGCATTATGAGCAGGTAGCTTTTTTTGCCACGTTAAAAATGAAGTGAACTTGGACAATTTCTTGGCTGGCTGTTCCCTAATGCCAGTGGGAACCACAGGGCAGCACTGATTATTTGACTACTATTATAGCCAGTCTTGCTACCTGAACAGTCAGCATGAACAGACAAAGCAAGGAAATATTCCAGCTTGCAGTGACGATGAAGCAGCACAGTCTGGGATCACATCTGCAGCTGCAGGTTGCTTGGAGCACTTCTGTTAGGAGTTCTTACTGGCTTGAAAACATGATAAGATCTAGCAAAATATTTCACTTCTGCATTTGTCTGGATTTAACAAGGAATATTTTAAGAGAATCACAGGAGTGACCTGTGGCTTTCGTAAACTTAACATGGACAACTGTATATGTTAACTATGGAAAAAATTGATTCCTGTAACACTAGGAAATGCTTCTCTGTCAGTCATGCACTATTTTATCTATTGTTATTAAATACCTTGATTGAAGCACTAGGGGCTTTCTTTCGAAATAGAGGTACATCAAGGCAGTAATACAGCTTCCCACAATTTACCAGAAATGGTGTCTGTTGCTATGAATTACCACTGAAGCTGAATGTGACTTGTCAAATAATTTTGAAGGCCTGTATGTACTAGCAAGTCTATTGCCATGAAAATCCCATGGAGAAAAGTTCATGAAGTTCAGCACTTCAGTCCTTTTTCCGTGGTAGAAGCAGAGCTATCCAAAGAATTCCTGTCTGGGTTTTGGCACAGAGGCTAACTGGATTGTTCCTATCAGTATCTCTGAAAATGATGCCAGCTGCAATGATGCAGCAGTCCAAGAAGGATAGCACTAACCCCACCAATTTTATATTTTCTCTTTATAACTTGGGTACTTGGTACCTTGATAATTTCCAAAGTTACTCAGAAATATGCGACAGGAAAACACATGAATGCACATCCCCACAGAAACATTGCTGAAGAATATCTGGAAAGCAGATTACTCACAATTCATTGCAAAATTATTGATGCAGCAAAAATTTCAGATTGCAGATGCCTGACTCTCCACCAAGCTAGTAGAGTTAGTCCGAAGAAATTTGGTCACATTGATAGGAGTACATGGATAAATATGATCCACTGAAAAATTACCAGTGTAGCCACTGTGAGGGGGAGTCTGAGAGCTTTCTGTAGAGTGTCAATAAGTCTGCAGCTAAAAAGGATCCAGCCAACATGTTATGCTAGCACTTTCAGATCGCTGATGATGTTCCACAACATAACATTTTATCAATAGTAAGTTGCTTTGGGTTTAGAGGAAAGGTTCATTTTCAAACTGAAAGCTGATTAAAGGTGAGAAAATTAAGAGTTACTCAGTGGCCACTTTTCAGGATGGAGAAAAGTCAGCAGTAACACCCTTTTGAGATCACTGGGCCCTTTTGAGATACTGGGCCCTTTTTTGACTCTGAAACATCATCAGTGACAAAACTGGGAGTAAAGAGTTGCATCTATAATTTTTGCATAAGCAGTTTGAGTAAATCAAATGCTTACACCAATGGTGAAGGACATTCAATGAATATCATAAAACTGAATGAGCAAAAACTGGTGGATACACTTCACTTTAGGTAAATAAGAGAAAATACATTTAGGAAAAAAGGTGACCAGGCTACATTGTGCTGGACTCTAAATTGTATGTTATCACTTCCATAAAAGAAATTTTGAAGTCATTACCAGGGATTCCCTGGAATTCTTGGCTTAATATGCTGGAGCTGATAAAAAGCCAATGAAGTTGTGGGCATCAGAAGGAAGGATGCTGTGAACAAGATTAACATTTTGCTCCTGTGTAAAACTGATATGTCCACATCTTGAGTGCTGGGCACAGTTCCAGTCTCTGCACCTGAAGAATAAAATAGTGAAGGTGGAAAATGCCCAGAAGAGGAAAGCTAAAATGATTGACACGAGAGCAATCGTCTTACAAGGAGAGATTAAAAATGCAGGGACTCTTCAGATTGGAAGCAAAAGAGCTGAAGGGGTATATGATTGGGATGTATATGGGGATATGAAAGGGATGTATAAACTAAATGACAAACTGCTAGCACATCCTGTAACACTAAAGCTAAGAAGCATTTGGGGAAACTAGTAGGAGATAATTTAAAAGACATGAAATAATCCTTGATAAGGCAGGTAATGAACTTTTGGATTTTCTTACACAGGGTATTTTGCAGGAACAGTGTCAGCAGGTTCAAAAAGTGATTAGACAGATCCACAGATAAGAAACCTATAAAGAGATATTAAAAAGA
Source organism: Donacobius atricapilla (assembly GCA_013397315.1). NCBI lineage: Eukaryota > Metazoa > Chordata > Aves > Passeriformes > Mimidae > Donacobius > Donacobius atricapilla. The sequence continues at coordinate 853,549 of WBMY01009458.1, forward strand.
ACAGGCAAGGGAGTATATAGCCTCTAGCACTAACACCTCTGCAGTTCCTGAACAGATAAGAGAGAAAGAGACCACAGAAAGTGGTCTCCCTAAATAGCATCACTTCATGTCCTGCAATGTCCTTGCCAATGATCTGCTTTTTATATGCTTGAGTGGGTCTTATTTTATGACAGGTTTTCCCTCAGCAATAACATTGTATGGCCAATTTACAGAAGACACTGTATGAAGGGTGTGTTGAGATTGGTGTTAGTGCACACATGCTCCATGATACCAACTGACTTCTTACTTGGTACAACCGATGTAGCATGTTTCTTTGTAGAGATTGCCTTAGTGCTTCTTTGCCAATGAGGTGCTTAAGCTCTTTGTAAGGTTTTGGGTGAAGGGGAAGAGATGTTCTATATGGACCAGCAAAGGCAAGATGCATTCCTATTTTTAGAAAGTACTTGTGGGAAAATGCAGGTAAAAGGGTTCTTTCTTAGGGGTTCTTGAATGCAAGGACATTCTTAATGTGGGAATTACTTTTTGAACAGAGCTATAGCAAAAACTTAAACTTGTAATTTCCAAAGGTATCACTCTCATGACCCCTGTAGTATCAGAGATAGGACAGAGTGGTATCGACCCTACTAAACAGGCTGATGCAAAAAAAGGTGTCTCCACTGGCAATTGACACACCTCAGCTGGATCTAACTTCCTTTATAAAGCTTCTTTCATTAGCCTCTACAAGTCACTTCTATAGCCATGGAGTAAAAGTCTCTTCATTTTCTTGCTGAATAAAATAAGAATAATTGTTTTCTTTGGATCAGCAGGCTTCTTCTTTTTCCATGGTTCTTCTCCTTTCCAGAAATTATTCTCAGTGTCTTGCTAAATAAAGACTATCACAGATGTCGTCCCCAGCCTCAGAAGAGAACTGGGTGTTTGCTCTTGGCAGATGAAACTGGTGTGGCTGAGCTCCCAAAGTGTCAGTGGGTTTCTCAATGACAACTGCGATGACAAAATGTGCTTGTAGGGTTTTCCAAAATATAAATTTTCTTTCTATATATTTGCATTCATTCTGTGCAAAAGAACTTTTCCTGGGTGACTGTGAAGTAAATCGTAGAATCACAGAATGTTTTGGGTCAGAAAGGACCCTAAAAATCATCTAGTTCCAATCCCCATGCCTAATGCAGGGACACCTTTGACTAGATCAGGTAGCACTAAGGAAGGGAATTCAAAAATCCCCCTCCACCTCATCATCTCCAGAGGAGACAACTTCTCACCAGGCTGCTGAAGTTTCATTGTTCAGATACACGATGCAGTACGATAGGCAACCCAGCTAACAACAGCCATGATAGCTTTCTCATTCTGCTTGTGAAATTGAAATCTGTGGCCAATGACTAATGATGTAGTAGACAACAACTGTGCCTTCAGCAAGACTACAATTCTACTGTTTCTCTCCATGTGAGGCAAAGTGAGAACTACGAGAAATATGATGATGACAATGTCTTAGTTCCAAAGAACTACAAAGGGAATAGCCTGTATCTGACACGGACAGTCTATTTTGTTGGCTTCAAGGTGATGTAAAAGTCATGCATAAGAATCTCATGATACCTCTGGAATTCCTTATTCCATCCCAGAATTGTCATCTCAAATTGTAGGAGAGTATATTTGTTAGTATCCTGCAGCGGCAAAGCTTTTAGTGCAAGAGCTTCCTGGTTGAAAGACTCATTTCACCTTGCACTGGCTCCAGAAGTCTTGCTGTTTGTTCCTATTCCTTAGCAGGACCCATTTCTGATGGATGGAAATTTGACAGCTTATTTATGGGAAACATTGCAGAGACTTGAAGGAAAGCAAATGTAAGTTTTTCAGTGACAGCACTGTGAAATACAGCAGTGAATGAATGGCTACCCTGACTCCCCTGGCTGTTGCTGGATGAAGAAAGAGCAGAAGGAACAGAATACAATATAATTTTTTATCCTTTGGTATAAACAAGAAATAGAGCACCTCAGATACATAGGCATTAACACTACATAAAATTGATGTGCTCTTACAATGATGCATATCTTACCTTAAGGGAATGTAGAAAGACAGTGAACCAAAGAATTGATTATTGCTGCTTTGAAACTAGAGCAATTCAAGTGTGAGCCTGCTTTAAAATACCTGTTGGAAACCTATTTCTGACTAGAAACATTTAGAGATAATTTGTCACATTGATACTTACCATTAAGAGCCAAAGCAGAAAGAGAGATATTTTAACCTCTTGCCTTCCAGAGGGAAGTGCGTAGGAGAGAAAGGAGAGGAGGGAACTGCCAAGACCAGTGTTTCCATGAACAAAAGAGAAACCTGCCTTGGGCTTGTCATCTCCTTTTAGCTGCAAAACTGTAATGAAGCAAAAGCAGGAAGACTTGTTCATGTAAATGTGAGGTAGGGTGGTTTTGTTCCTGCCTAGTATGTGTTCTTAGGAAAAAAACACAGGAGTGACTTTACTTACTATCTAGATTGTCTAACCATCTCTCCATAGTGATAAGTTGGTGCACAGGAAAAGTGTGGGGGATGATGCTGACAGAGGCAATAGAAGCAAAAAAAAGCACACACTTTATTCAGAAAGAGTAGGCCCTCAAAGCTACAAAATAAGCTAATTGTTTAATTTAATGGGAATTTGTGGGAGAAAACGCTTATTGAGGTAAATTGCCACTGGGAGAACAAATTTAGAAATTTCTTGACTTAAGCGCCTTGTAAATCTGGCTAATGCTGAAATTCCAAAAGCTTTGGAATCTAACTTGAAGATACACATTTACCCTGACCTGAATGAAGAGTTATCAGACAATACCTAAAGCACCCGAAGGAAAGCACTGAGGAATGCAGAGTGTATTATTTTTTGGCAGTGTGGGTTTACAAAAGTCATCAGGTGCTCTTCTCCCAAATACCCGCAAAGTTCTTTCTTCAGCTTTTGTCCCTGATGCATTTCCCAAATGGCTGGAGAAAATTAGGCAGGATAAGGGTTTCAGTCTCCCACATTCTTTTAAGATATTTTTAAAGGAGCATATGGCAGGAAAGTTCCTACTAGTTCACTGTAATGATTTTTATCTAATGTGTGTCTAACAGTGTTTGTTTATCATAAGAGCTATTACTTTCATCTGCTTAAAGGACGCAATAAAATCCCTTAAAATTATTATGGCAGCATCCATCTTGATTAGCTCTTGGCAAGTAGGGCTGCCCATTGTCACACAGACACCCCCACCTAATTGTGCCCCCCCCCATAAACAGTAAAATATTTTGTCTTTAAAGCCACAAGAAATATCTCATATTACTCAAATAAGATGGTACTTTCCATTTTAGTTTACCTCAGGCAAATTAAACAGGCCCTCTTGAAACAGTGACAAAGAAGAGTTATAGGAGCTTAGCACCAGACACCAATTACAATTTGAGAACTAAATGCCATAATTAACAACATGTATACTTTAATCTAAAGCAACTCAAATATGTGGCTGGATAAAGAAAAAAGGTAAGGGTAAACTCTGTAATTATAATAAATCAGTGTACTGAGAAAGTGTGTACCCTTGAGGTATATTCTTTTATTCTGCAATTAACTTTCAAGTGTTTTGCTTAATAACACCCTCTTCCATGCACACATAAAAACTTCCTTGAATTCTCATATTCCCCAGCCCTCTGAATAAGCATTCGTTTCCACAGAAACTTTTTCCTCCTGTCTGTGAGCGATTGGTGTGTGCCAATAGTGCTGCATGGCAGTTTCTCCCCTATCTGTGGGCTTCTTGTGGATACCCTGTAATGGCCCAGTTTTGCCTTTGCTGACGGGAGCAGATGTAGCATGAGCAGTATTCATAGATCCTGCTCAGGGCAGAGCTGGGGCAGTGCTGAGTGCTTTTGAAAATCCCATTGCAAACTTCTTTAGCATAAAGGAAGCTTTAAAAAACCCACGGTTTCTCACGAATATATAAGTAACATGAATTTGTATACTTCGTTTTATATTATTATCTGATAAAATCATGCTCCTGATATTTTTCCTTTAGTGCATTTGAAGGACAGCCTAATGCATCCTCCTAAGAGCCTTACTTACACAAACCTCTGCTTTTGCCATATTTCTGTCATATGCAATAGAATTCTAGGATGTAGAAACCATCTAGAATTTCTCCATACTCTTGATAACAAAGATAGGCTAGAATTCCCTTGCTTTCTCAGACAGAACAGTGGCCTCTACCAATTTAGAAAACTATGTGCCAGAACCAGACAAGTGAAGAGGAAAGGAGAAGTGACTGTTAAAAGTGAAGCTTTGTGAGTATAAGATGAATGTGTCAAGGTTAAAGTATTCCTCTAATCCCAGAGTGAGGAAGGAAAGCTGTAGCTAATAAAGTCCATCCATGCAGTTTTATCCACTTGCATGCACTTTACTAGAGGAAGAGGTGCAGTCTGGAGACCAATTACAAAAACTTGCCTGATTCTTTTAATCCCTTTATTTCCATATCTGATCAAAATAAAGATTTATTTTTTCCTGTGTCTAAGAAAAGAAAAGAAGCCCCAAATTTATCTGCAATACATTGTTTTCTGTTATCGACATGCAGCGTCATATTTTATTCTAAAGCTTTTCTGTTCTTCTCACTATAAGTTTCTCATGGCTATGCATGAGTCAAGATTTGTGTTTGTTCATTGTTTTTTTGCTGGTTTGACATAGTTTAGGGAAAAAATGGGACCATAAAGCTCAATCCCATTAGAAAGTCCCTATTTTAGATTGACCCTTGGCAATCCCCACTGGAACCAGGGCTGGAAATTGGAAGGACAAGCATATGCACAGCAGCAGACAGAACTGATTCCTTAGCCCTGTCTGGTTATGCAAATGTGTTTCTGTTTTCAAACTACTGCTGTCTTTTCTCAAGCTTTAGTCATGAATTGTGGTACAGCTGCACCCACAGATTCAGGTACAGGCAATCAGAGATAGCATCAAGGACTTGTAGTATTTAGGGTAAGAGCAGAGGAGGTCACTTCTTTACCACCTTCAACAAGTTTCATATTTGGGAACGGTACTGGGAGGAGTACAGGGTAAGGCAAGGGGGGAGTTCCCTCTTCTCACCCAAGGGCATTTTAGCTATTGCTTGTCATCAAGGAAGGCAGGGAATGGTCCAGAAAATTGACATATTTTGTTCAGCATCCTGATGAAGAACTGAGAAGTTCTTCAGAAAATCCACAACTTCAGGGAGTTTGAGTGCAAAAGTCCGCAAAAGTTTCAGTGTATGTGTTGGAGTTTGGACACAGATACTTGCTTAAAAAGGTCCTGTCTTGATTGTAAAAAGGTGGAGCACTTAATCGAAGCTCTCACTTATGCATAAGCTCTCCTTATACATAAGTCTATGTAATATTATTCTCCATTTTACAAATTTGTTTTCTGCATTTCATTAGTCCTTTGAGTGATTTCTTATATTTTGTCCTACCCAAACCTAATAGCCTATATTATCCCTAAGTAGAGCAGTGTGAGTGAACATGACAGTTACTTCTGGCATTCAGTGTGGTAGAACATGTATTTTATTCTCTTAATCATTACACTCCAGATGCAAGAAGTGCCCCACATCAATGAAGTGAGCTTCAGCCTGTGTCTGCTGTGCAGGTGCTAACTCTGCTCTTTCTACTCCTTATCACTCATTCCCTGCCTGTTGTTCTTTCCCTCTGAGGCTGTGTTTCTAATGCTGTTCCCCAGTAATGAGAATAAAGTGGGTGCCTGCAAGACAACAAACCCTGAAGTCTGACTATTGCAGTGCTGGTGATAAGATGTAAGCTAAGATTGCATAACTCTTCCAGCAAAGAAGTCTAGCTGCTAGTGAGATACTCGGAGCAAAGCTCATGGGGTTTGATTCTGCACTCAGATAGGGAGAGCCCCAGTGATGCAGAGTATCTTATCAGATCAACCACCTGATTTTACAAGATTTGCAGAATGCTGTGCCCTTAAGCTAAGGCAGATGCTGAACAGTGGGTATGTGTTGCACTTCCATTCAGTGATGCTGTAATTTCTTAATACCTTCTCTGTCACTTAGAAACTGTGCCTTGTGTTAGAGGAACCCAGCTGTAGTATCACACCAGTCCCCACTGCTGACTGGGCTCTGTTGAGAATTCTCTATCAAGAATTATCTGAATGTTGTGAATTGGTGAGAAAAAGCCAGATGAGGCCTGTTTGAATGCTGAAGAAGAAATTCAGGGAACAAAAAGGATTGCGTGTAGTGTCCAGATGTCTGCCCTGGGCTGATCTACTTAGCACAACTTGCTTTACATGGCTGGGAACAGAAAATAAATGACTATTTAACTGATGTGTTTACGGAGTTAATGAGTAGCAGTGAATGCTACTTAAAGCTCCTATGCCATGGTCTGCTCAAATGCCTGGAGATCCTCCTCTTGAGATGTTTACCTGTCTTTTTGCAATTTTTCTCTGCAGTACCTTATTGATCCAAAAGAACTGTGAGCCTGGTCCACTGGCAGAATTGAGTTTGCAGGAACTGTCAGCACCAATGAGCTTAATCCATTTGTATAGGTATTGAATACCTTAGTTAACTTCCGACAATATTTTCATTCTTTACTGTCCCTTGCATTTTCACACTACTGTGACAAGTATGAACCTTTATTGATTTGGCATTACTAGGCTAAAATATCACAACTAAAATGTGTCAGTGTCCTACTGGCCACTCTTTGTGTGCTTATATTTCTAATGTGTCTTTCATGTTTAGAGAACGAAGTAAATTTTGCAGGAGAACAAGAAAAAATACATGGCTGGTAACTTTTGAATTCATAGCCTGTGCTGTTACTTGTGGCAATAAATCTGGTTTGATTGTGGATGAAAGTTTCAAAACCATGTGGAGATTCTATTCCTTTTTGAATACACTTGTCTGAATCTCTGCTAGAGGCTTGATGTTCTCAATCCACATCTTGAAGCACTTGCACGGGGTGGTGCTGCTGAAGCTCCTGGTCCTTTCATTTTACATAATCTCTTGATTAAAGTTTCTTAGAACCCAAACTGGTTCTGAAAGTGGGCTGAGGACCTAAAATCATTTAGATGTCTTTCCTCCTTGTCTAGTAATCAAGTAACAGATTCTGAAAAATCCAGATCAGCCTGTACCCGAGGCACAATTTCTCTGCAAGTCTTTTCTGTGTGCTGCTTTCTTGCAACTTCTGCACTTGCTCTCAAGCATTTGAAATACCTTTCTGTGTTGGGTCATGTCAAGATGCTTTCCTAGTCCATTAGACAGGATGCAGGACATCTTGTGAAAGGGCATTTGCAGACTCAGCTGATTTTCTTCTGCATTGCAGAGGCTGGGTTTCTAGAAAGGTCAAGGTAAAAGTTGTGAGTTTTGGAATGAGATTTAAGCGTATAAATCAATATATGCACTTGAAAGAATTTTACTTTTGCTCTTCATTATTAGAAATTCCAGCATATTTTTGAGGTTGGTATGATTTCTTTCCTTTATGTGCATGAAATTCTTGCCCCTATCTTTTCATGTATCTGTATTTATACATACATTACAAATAAAAGTAGATTTGAGGGCAAACGCTATAAAATATTTCATCAGGATTTAAGCTGATATTGTAACATGTTGCTTGAAACCTCTGGACAATACTGCTTGAACAAAGGAACTCTTTCAATCCAAAAGGGTTTGTTTTCTGTAATGACTCTCAAACCCAATCAATATTTGTTTTATTAACCTGATGGGTGGATTCAGTTTAAAGTCTTAGTGTAGTTTGTTTGAAGTGCTTTGTACTTGGAAGCTCTGTGAGAGGTAAACAATACTGAGAGTCACAGCAACAGTGGCCTATTGTATTGAGCAATCCCTTTTGTACGGAGGCTGTTGACCACTTGTGTTGTTTTTTGAGGATATCAGCCCATGCTTTTTTCCTGACACAACCTCCAGCATTCAAACATCCCAAAGGTTGGTAAATATTTATCAAGATGCTTTAAAAATATTTTTCTCACAAGCATTTGCTGGCTCTACTGTGCAGTTTTCTTCTCTTTTAATACTGTGGTAGAGATGCAAGAGGAGGTGAACAAGATCATTGTTTGCCAACATCAAGAGCAGTGCAGCTGTGCCTGATTATGGTAAATCATACTATGATGCACCATTTTTGACATATGCAGCATCTCTTTATTGTAAATTAATCACCCTAAGAATGTATTTTCATTGGTTAGACCATTAATGTTTTGCCTCTTTATGTTTTGCATTATTTAGAATCATCATGGACAGAGATGTTTACTTAGTTAATTAGCTCCATATGCCTTCACTACATTCAACATATGGCTGCAGCTATGCAGGACTCCTGTCCCTTCAAGAAGCTGTGCTGGCCCTGGAGGCAAGCCTGGGAGAGATCCTCTGGGCATCTGCAGGAGCCTGCAGTCTTCACTGCATTGAGTAGTGATGTGGTGTGGCAGATATTTTGCACCTAAAATATACCTTTCCTCTTTAACTGTGATTAAAAAACCCATAAAATATCCACACCTGCAATAGCCAGTGATAGCAAGGCTCACCAGTGGGAGGTTGTGTGGGGAGGACCAAACTGTTCTGCAAAACCCTGGTATTGTCTGAGCTGCAAGGGAGAAGCCTTCTCAAAAGCTGACTGTGGCCTTAATTCATTATGATTTTGAGGCATCTGTAGTCCTGCTAGACTTTCATGCTCAAAAATCCTGAGCTCCTCTCCAGCATAATGTGAGGTTGATGGCACAATCATGAGATATTAAAAAAAAAAAAAACCAAAAAAACAAATCAGTTCTGGATTCTTTTGTTTTCGTTGATGTTTAAGGCTTCCCATTTCCAAGCTTTTGTTTGAAAATATGAACTCTAGAAACTTCGATTTAAGTGAAAGCTGAGAAAAATCCAAAACTGCAGGATCCCTGGGTTCTATGACTTTGACTATGACTTCCCCTGCATTCCAGCTTTGGATATTGCAGCATTTGAAATTCTGGCTCATGGTCACTTGTTGGTTGTTTCCATGAATGCTGCCATGGGTACACCTCATAAAGCAGATATCCTGCTCCTCTGATCCTCCATCTGCTCCTCAGCTGATCATCAAGGGGATGAAGCCTGCGTGCTCTGAGCCAAGGCAGGGGAAGTGCCAAGTGAAGGAATAAAGCAGGAGTGAGTTTGTAACTCAGCAGGAAGGAAAACTGCAGACCTGCACACAGAAAATGTGTGAAAGGAAAATATTAAACAGGGGGCAGGCAAAGTTTAAAGAGAAGGAATAGGCAAACTAAACCTGATGAAAGGGAGACCCAGTTCAATTTTTAGTTTGTTTCTGGGAAGTGCCACTAGAGCAGCCTTGCTATGGTATTGGTATTTTCTACATCCTTATCACAGTTTCCACGTGTGTCTGTGGAGAGAACAACTACCCAAGTTCTGGCAGTATCTAAGGTATCTGAGTTTAGACATCAGATATAATTTGGGAGCATGGTTCCCCAGTGAATGCTTCAAAACAGTGAAGGGTGCTTCAAGGTGTGCTAGTCAGGGAATGTGCAATTTCCCTGTAGCTGCTGCTTCCTTCTGATTTTATATTCTGTTTCAAGAAAATACTAACTGCGAGTGCCCCAGATCTGCAGCACATGAGCTGGGTAGTTAGCAAGGGAACTCAGTACAGCCAGGAAAGCTGTACCAGCCATCCTCTCAGTAGTGGAGCACTGCTCTGTTATTTACCAATTTTATTCCCCGAGCCCTAAGGAATTAGGGAAGAATTATTGCCCCTTTCCAAAGGATATCAACACAGAGGAGGATTAAAGACCTTGCTCATGGTTGCACACAAAATACTTAACCTGACAAATTAATTTAAGCCTCTAGAGTCCTAATCCAGAGCCCTTTCTACTAGAGGAAAGATAACTACTCTGAGCTCTAGAACTCTATGAGTGTGAGAGCACTTTCAGCAGGGTTGGCATGGGAAGGCAGCAGCCCACTGCTGGCACAGGCTGGCAGAGCAGGCTCCCAGCTGCAAGGCAGCAGAGCTAGAGCTGGGGCAGCCCTCTTTGCTCCTCGTAGTAAAGTGGTGGAACACGCAGAGCTATCATATTCAGAGTTTTCCCAAGGTTTCCTATCTGCTACCCTTTTGAATGGCATCTTCTCAGGCAGGGACCTGGAACACGGTTAGTGCCCCAGCTGTGTTCTTGCATTATAATGCAATTAAAAGGTAAGTGGATACCCACAGAATGGAGACATAGGACTGTGGGCCAGGAAGGAGCTGGGGGTGAGCTGAAATACAGTCTTTCTGTCTTGTAGCTCTGCCCCTAGAAGAGTTTTAATATGCAGTTAGTAAAAACTAGTAAAGTTTGCCTCAGTGCTCTGAACCACCTCCTCTATCCTTTGCATGGCTTATGTAGGGCAGATTTACCCCATCAATGACTACAAGTTATGAAGTGTACATATCTTCTCCCCCTCCTTCTCCAACATGGGCTTCATCCTTGAGCTTCCAACCTGATCCTCTTTTTCTCCCCAGGCCGTAGTTCCTTTGCTCCGTTGCAGTGGCTTTGCAGGCTTGGCTGATAGACTGCTACATATATCTGCAGAGAAGCATATGCATGGGCAATATGATTCATGTTGTGTGAGTGAACTCATTCCAACAGCTTTAAGCAATTGGTAATTTCCCTCAGGCTCAGCCATTTCTAGTGTCTGCCACCCCTGCAACAACAATAAGGCAGTGACACAAAGAATGACCTGTGTTACACATTGACCAGAAGATACTGACCTGGGCTAAGTACTATTGTCAGTCATGAGCCATCCCACGTCTACTCACAGAGAACACCACAGTGGATTGTAGTATTAAATCCTCTCTCTGCAGTTATACTGAATACTATTCATTTTGGACAATGCACAAGAACTGTTTTTGTTATTCATTACCAAGTCCTCTGAGGATATGCCTTTTTTCTCTCTTTCTTCTGGTGATTGTTCTGAAACTCTTGAATCTTTAATTGGAAAGAAAATTCGCTTTATTGCCCAAGAGTCTTAACAATATAGCCGTTTGAATGAAATGCTCAGACATAGCTCAGCATGTTCCCTTCCACACTATTCTCAGCCCTCCTCTCTCCCATGTGCTATGCAGACATGTACACTTTTCTTGCCCCTTTAAACATATTCTGTTCCACAACTTCCACTTAGAGAGATGTGGTATAACCCCCACTACATGAACAGCTACCTTCTCCATCTGCAGCTTGATCCTTTTTCATCGAAATTGTTCCATGTATTCTCTCCTTTCCATAACACCTCCTGACACTGAGGTCCTGACATTGCGACTGCCACTGTGAAAAAAAAGAGTACAGCGCTTGTTTCTCCATGTCTGGGTTTTACTCCTGGTTGGAGTGGAAAGAAGAACATCCCTTGAATGATAAATTGGCTTTCAGAAAGAGGAACATTTCCAATAGACTTGAGCTTATTGTCATGAATCTCTGTGTAAATTAGTGGTTTAACAAAATAATGATCTTTATGGAAAACATATAAAATATTTTCCTTTTCCAAAACAAGTTATTTCAGTAACTCTATATCACTTTATCACCCAGCCATTAGAAGAACGACAAAACAGCGAAGAGTCCTCAAGTCACTTACCTCTTTTCCCCTGACACATGAGGGCTGCTCATTCATCAGATACTTACTTTTCCCTTCAAGTAAAAAGGGACAGGAAAAGTTGAAACAAAGATGACTTTATTCCCGTTTTCTGCTTTCTCAATGCTTTTTGTGCAGGGCTTAAGTGGGAATAGTATTCAGGAAAAAAAAAAAAGTGTGCTTGAGTACAAGCTCCTGTTTAAACAGGATACATTTCAGGCTGCCAAGAGGACTTTTACAGAACTAAATACAAGGTTCTTAACTGAAAAGGAAAATTAATTTAATATCTTGACAGAACCTTTTTTTATTATTTATTTTTACAAGGGACTATTCATGCTTGTGCACAATTCCTTAGCCTTACATAAGTGACATGCTTTTTTGCATCTATAAATATTCAGGTTAGCATATGCAGGACATTGATTTTATGGATGATACCAAGTCTTATACGTGGTGCAGAAGGACAGTTCAGATGACTGCCTCGTAATTATTTATTTTTTAAATGTGTAATCCGTGTGACTCAAAGGCTGCTTTGTTGTTGGGAAAAAAAACAAAGTCTGAAAAAAAGCTCAGCAACTTGTTATTTCGCGCAACCGGGCTCTCACCGTCGCGGCGTCGAGCAGAAAGATGAGTCTGCTCGCGATGTTTACCCACCTTGGCCCCGTGTTTGCCTAATATATATGAAAGGGATCCTGTTATCACCAGGCAGGCATTCCGGAGGAAACCCTTTGGGAGCCGCAGCCAGGGAATGAAGCGGGGGATGCAGCCTCCCTCCGTCCGTCCCCGCGGCGCGGCCGGGGTCTGTCCGTCCCTCCAGCACCATCTAGCGGGACCCCCGCGGGTGCCGGGGCCTGGAGATTCGGGGGAAAGCTCCGGTGGTGCCGCGAAAGAACGCGGATACCTCTGGCCTTGCGGCTGTAATTTTCCCGGGCTGGGTTGGTACCTGCCCCGCCTGCCCATGGACACGGCTGGGCACCAGGGCCCGCCGGTGCTCCCGCTCGGCTTTCGCTGCTGTTCTGCACCAGCGGGGAAAACCGCTGCGCATATTTTTGCCTTGGCTTTCCCATCTGTGTAACACATGTCATGGCTGAGTAAGGTTAATAGGAGGCATAAATAAAGGCAAATGACCACGAAATCCTGAACTCAGATTTGCTGATAATACAGTTTTGCTACTTATCGCCTGATTTGCTCTCAGCTTTTGGTGTGGCTTTACCATCCTGCTCACTACACTCCAAGGCAAATGCTGCGCCTGTGTCCCTGGGCAGCTGTGCTGCATGTGCCCCGGCCAGAGCAGAGTGTGTTTATTTAGAGTTAAAAAGTAACATTTGGCCGGTGGGAAGGGATGATGAGGGAAACAGACTGGAGCAGGATGCTTCTGTAGCAAAGTAAATAGGCTGCTTGGAGAGAGAGCAGCTCACCTGGGATAGGGTGACAGGATAGGGCACATGTGCCAGGAGTATGCCCAGAGCTATGACTGCAGAAGTATAAATGCTTCAAAGCAAAAACTGTCTGAAAACTGAAGCAGGATTTCCCCTTACCTTAACTGAAGGGCAGTATTGCCTGACATACATTGTAGAATAAAACCTGACAGATCTGCACTGATGTTGCTTTAGTTTTTCTTGACCTGGGCAGGGGGCAAGACTGCCCTGTGGCCTCCATGGCGATGCATAACACAGGCTGAGTTTCCAACATCCCAGGATAGGAGTGCACACAATCTTCATGCTGATGTTCCACAGCTGGTTTAAAAGAAAAATTGTAGTCACTGTGTATTTGTATAAGGCAGAGCTCAGAGACCTTCTGGCAAGCAAAAATAGAAATGTCTTTCCCCCAAATGCAAGCAGCCCTTGCCAATCAACTGGTGTGTTGAACATTCAGTCGTAGCTCAAAGAGACCTTCCCAGTGAACCATGTCAGCCTATTAATAACATGAAGATACCTACTAATAGACTGGTCATAGCTGGATCCTGGGTTAAATATACTCAAAGGCCCTCAGGATATGATTAAAAACTTGTAAACTCACACCATCTTAAGCTGCAATTCCACCACCTCTCTCCCCTGCATTTCCTGAAGAAAGGGGGAAACAATTCAGAACTTTCTTTCAAGTCACATAAAAGTTCACTTTTCAGTGCATACTATTAGAAATGAGGGCTTAAGTTTACTGGTGGAACAGGTGTGATTGTGAACAAGTCAAACTCCCTCCCAGACATGCCTTAGCTCTCATGTATCATCTGAGGCATGGTTCACACTGGGTGTCTGCCCTATTGGCAGGAACTGTGCCTGGTAGCGTCAGCTGCCACGTGAGATGCACACCTATCCAGATTAATATTTTGGAGGGCACCAAACAGACATGATGAACTAAGGTTTGATCTTAGTTTCACAATGGAATTAAGTCTCAGGTAGTTCTCAGATTTGTGCCTGGTTTAACAGGGCAACCCAGCAAGTAGTATCTTCTTCAGCATAACCTTGTATTAGATTAGAGAATCAGGCAAACAATCTTTTGGTAGGTTACAGATGTCTTTGCTGAGGTTTCTCATGTTTTGACACCTTGCCTGATTCAGGCCCACAAAGATCATCAGTTCCTTGATCTGTTATTTCTTTGTTATTTCAGTAGTAGTTTGGGGAGTTGTAAGTTGTCGACCAGAATTTCTACCAAATCACTTCTACCCTGGATTACTGTGTTTTTGCAGATCTGGCTGAGAATGAAATTTGCTTCTGAGAAGCTGCCAAACAGGGCATCTGTCAAGAAATTTACATACTGTTATATTTCTGTAGTTCTGTACTCTATGTAAATAATATTTGCCTCCTGGCATCTTCCTCACAGAACTGATTTCTTCCCTGTGGTTTCTTGCCAGAATCTTGGCCATTTCAATAATTGAGACTTACACTGAGACTTCAGAAATGTTAATACCCAAAAGCACTAAAATCACAGAACATTGCATAATTAAGACTGTTCTAAAAACTGCATCAACAATCAAAACCAGCACATCTAGAGAAACATCATATTTGCTTGCTCCAGTTCTGTGCCCCTTCATAATACAACAGATGGAAACTGGAGCAACATCTGCTCAGTTGATATTTGTATTCTAGAGGAAGGTGGAGTTGGCTAGCCAGTACAGTTATGCCCATTCCATTCCCCCCAGCATCAGAATAAGGGGATCAAGGGATGTATGGGAGTGTTGAGAAGGTAGGCTCATCACCAGTTTCACCAATCCATATGTAATACAAAATATCCCATTACCCATAGCCAGCCAGTACAGTGCTCCTCTAGCTCTGTTCAGGAGTTTCAGTTCAGGAAACAGCAGCAACCTGAGAGTCAGGAATTTATAACCAGCTCCCTAAGGATCCCTTTAATCTTGATCCAGGAGAGAATGCAATTCCAGCCTTTATCAGCAGGGTCTTCCCAGGCTGGGACTGATTCTTGTCTCTGTGAGTGCTGTATCAATGAAATCATATGTACATCTAGGCAGCTAAATAAAACAGGTCCAGGGAGCAAGCTGGACTGCAGATTGCCTTTGCTGCCTTATTATTAGCACACTCCTGACATGAACCAGGGAAAAACATACATGAGGACTATTCCCAGCTGTGTGGAACATTGAATGCTATGCTGTTTGGCTCCTTACAGCTTTAACTCCATCCATGGCATCATCCTCCCAGGCTTTGCACCCTTGGGAGGCCCCCTCAAGCCTATCTGCCCCAAGGCATGCAAGGTATAACCTCAGCACCTCACTATGAAATCTCGGAAGCTGCAACACATTTTGCACACACTTGGAACTGAAATATGTAGACGAAAAATAGTAATTATATATTAGACTTCAGGGCATCTGTGGAGCCTATGAAAGACTCTGCAAAGTGCTACATGGTGTGGTTAGGCCATAAATGGTCCCTGTTCCTGTTCAATTAACTTTATAGTCAAAGGTGTTGGCATTAGAAACAGTGTTGTTATGTTTATAGTGTTTCAGACAGTATAAAAACTCAGTGAGCTGTGTAATCCACAAAGAAAAATGGCATCAACCCATCACCAGGCCCTACAAACAGGTTGAAGGGTTTTGCATAGGTATTTCTCTGGTTTTGCATAATATTTCATATTTTCTCCCATGTTAGCTGTCCTGGTAGAGGCCCATTCTGCTTTCAAATGAAAAGTTACTTTATTGCTTAAAAGCGTAAATCACAGTATCATCTCTCTATCTTGATGAACTATGTTTTCTAGTGAACACATACATGTTCCATATTAATTGACACTATTGAAGGGAATTGGGTCCTCATATTTTTAAAGCTAAACTGAAAGGCATTCATAATTCATTCTCATCAATTTAGTTTTGCAGAAAAGAGATATAAGAGATAGGAACTTCTTTGCTTTTTTCCTGCATTTTTTGTGGAAGACATTTTTATATGTGATATGCTGTGAGATAGAGGGAAAAAGTGTCTAGAGAGAAGAAATATTGCATACATACACAGAATTGCACTGTTTTGAATTGTAGCACTACCAACCCAAACCAAACCGATTGCCTCTTTGTGAAGCCAGTTTGGTTTTACAAGACTATTTTTTTCTGGTCTACTAGAGTACAGACCTGTGAAATCTGAATAGGCAAGGCACCAAATGGGGCAAAGGCATAACAAGAAGAGCAGGGAATGTGAGGTGGAAGCACATGGCCAATTCTCTCCATGAGATCTGTGTCCACATCCTGCTGAACATGAGTGAGACTGGAAGATCCCAGCCCACTGGGAATGTTCAGGGAGGCGGTGTGTTACATGGCACGGCAGAAGAACTGGACAGGATCTACTTCATTTTCAAAGTGTTTAAAAGAGGTAGAAGGATTTTTATGAGGCCTCTCTCCCTCCCACTTCAAGATTACCTTAGCCACTTGAGCTCTGGGGGTCAGCAGATGCTGTTGCTCTTTGCATGACTTCCCAGGGCACAGAATGATGCTGGGATGCTCTGAGTGAAGACTCAGAAGCATGCTTTCTTGCTGTTATATAATTATATTTTTCCTCCAGAGGCTGTTTACAGTAGATTTACATAGAGTAGTGAACAACTGGCCCTCATTATTTTTATAAAAACTCCTGCTTGATCAGATCATGCTAGCAGAATCATTTCAGTCTTCTCTTTCTCCTAATTAGTTTATTTCTTCAGAAGGGATTCTGTTTTTTTCTACAGTTCCACTGTATTTCCTGTGTATATTCTAGAGCAAAAAGAAATGTATTCTTTGAAGAAGTTGCTTATTTCAAGAGGAAAGATCCTTGTTTAAGTGGGCTCCAGTGCATTAAGGTCTGAGCTGGATCCTACTAAGTTAACATTTCCGAACATTCCTCGGTGTTTAGCAAGGTTTAGAGAGTTGCCATGGAGGCTTATTTGCCTCCAGATGAGTCAGAATTATTGAAATATGTGTATCTGAATCAGAAGATTTTATTCCAAGTTATGAAAGGGGTGCAAGCCTTCCTCTTTGAACAGCACCTCTGCCTGCAGCTCCCTTTCTGCCAGCTTGCTGTTACTTTGTTCCCAAAGCACTTTCCCTTTTCAGGTCTTCTCCTGCTCTAGTGATTTTGTGAGGGTGTCTTCTCTGCCTCTGCAACTGGAATTTGAGGCAATGTGCCTTTCTACCACAGACCTGGTGGAAACTTTTGAAATCAATGGAAATCTTTTCTTTCATTGGCTCTGCTAGTTGTTTGATTACCCACACCCCATCTGCCATCCTTCAGGAGAATTAGATGCAGTCCCTTCTGAATCCCTAGTAAATGTGCAATGCCTGGAATGTCCCGTCTCTCCCTGTGCTTTTGGGCTGCCCAATTTCTGTATGACCTCTTTCTTTAGAACTGTCATGTCCTCATTCAAGAAAATGTAAACAGTAGATTGAAAGAGTGATTTAGGGAAAAATGGCCTTCAATGGGCATTACATCCCTGATTACCTTAAAAATATGTCCCTTTATGTTACCTTAAAAATAAATCACAGACCTAAGTGGAGAAATAAATTTTAATACAAGAGTGATCAAATGTTCCCCTTTCTTCTTCCTAAGGTCTGTGAACTGGAATGCATTTGAAATTCCTGAGTCTCATGTCAACAGCAGAAATGAGTGCTTATACCTGCCACCAGCAGAGTCCTGTGCTGTTGTGGGCTTCCAATTGCAGCAGCTCCCTTTTGGGTTAGGTGGGTTGTACTCCGTCTACAGGAATGTTGCATCTCCCTGAGCATCAAGATGTTTTGGGAAAAATTGCTGCCTTGCTTATTTTTATTTTTTCCTACATCCTCTGAACCCTTACACTATCAGAAAAGATATTATCAGTTACCCCTTTATGCTCTCCCACATCAGTTTATCTCTGTAGTGAGGAGTGTAATTGCTAAAGTGTGTAGAGATGGACATACAGGTACAAAGATCAAAATAGTAAGAATATGTTAAGCATAATTATGATACACCTGTGTGCATGTCTCCATCTCTGTGGAAAAAAACAGGACCAAAAACATTTTGGTTGTGGTCTTAATCCAAATTCACTTCACCAGCCTCAGGTTTTTATAGAGCTGTTGATCACTAATTCTGCAGTACCTCAAAGCAGGAATTTCCCATGTTACTTTTTGCAATACTAGAAGCACTAATCAAATAGAAAGAGGTCTGATGCAGCCATATGTAACAACATGACTTGGAATTGCTTGCTTTTGGCTGTGGGAAACCTTGCTCTACCTTTTCGAGGAAGTCTAGAAGAAAGGAGGATTGTTAAAGAGTCTGCAGCTACAGCAAGGTAAAACCTGAGGTATTAAAGGCACAGAAGAGCAGGCACTCATCTGATGTCACTATTCCCAGAGTTTTTCATTAAGAGAAATTAAATTAACTTATTTTCCCAAATACACAGTGTTTCAAATTCCAGGCAAGACAGCGTGAGCAGAGGAGTGGTACCTGACTAGTGCAGGTGGACACTCAAATCTACTTCATTGGATTTTGACACAACATTTCTTCTAGTTAACTCCCACACCTCAGAAGGTTAACTGTAATTTTTAGTTTTGATTCTTAGCAAAATGATGAGGTAAGGTTTGATAGGAATGTGTCAAGCAATCTGTCTTCAGAGACCATCCCAGGGACACACACCTTGTCTGTCTCCTACAGCCTTTGTTGTCAGTGACACATGTTACATTTCTGACATAATCATGATGTCAAAATTGGTATAAAACATATTATTGCTTCTTTTTTTGAGTCACAGTGGTCTGAACTCAGCAGTGGACACTTTTACTATTTATGCAGAGTCAGACTTATTAACCCAGGACAGCTCACAAATTAGTGACAAACAGTTGTCGTTCATATGCAGAGCCAGAAGGACTGAAATATCTGTGGAAGTGTGCTAAGATTTGATTGTGCTTTTTGCTGAAAAGATGTCTCACATCTCAGAAGATTATTTGCTCTTTAAAAGCCTCATTTCTATCAAAAATCTTGTAGCTCCAAAAAAATACTGTAAAATTTAAAGGAACTGAATGGCAAAGTTGTTACACTCAAAAAATCTGGGAAGAAGTCACATCAATAGGATCAGTCTGTGATTCTTCCCATTTGCAGCAAAGTGAAGTAAACTGTTAATAGTCCACCAAATGTCTTCCTTCCTTGGAGCAAAGCATTCACTGTGCCACCTTTTGCAGTTTCTGCAAACATGATCTCACCCTAGTGCATGTGTTCAAAGTGTTAATAAGAAGAGGCAGACGAGGTATTCATCTTTCATCATATCCTAAGGGATCTGGAGCATTTGGTCTTGTAACACTTGAAGCCTATGTGGTCTGGGGAGTTGGGACCCTCTGGGTGTTTGTGAATGGGGCTGATCCATTTGTCTTTCCTCAGCAGGATGTGACTGACAGGCAGCTCATATAGGTCTTGGCAATTATTTCTCAGTGCAGGCCTCGTCTAGCAGATCTTTCTGTGAAGGTCTAGAACATCACAGCATTAGGTGTTTGCCTCCACGATGGTCATTATGTTGAGGTCCTTCAGAAATGGCTTCCTGCACGCAATGTATCATCCAGTTTCTCCTGGAAGCTGTAAGAATGGAGAAAAGCAAGCACAGAAAATTTAGTAACTGATTCCCCAGCTGCACGCAGATTTACCACTTCCACAGATTTTTCGATTTCAAAGATTTAAACCAACTTTAGCTGACACTTCGATTGCTCTTAATTTACTATATTCACTCTTTGAAATGACTTTTTCGTGCCGCTGCTCATGCTAGCTACATTAGTATCCTGTCTTTGTTATTGCTCTTTATTTGGCATCCGAAAAATACATAAATTTCTGAGCTGTAAACATTGAAACACATTAAGAGGAGAAAAAGACAAACTGAAGATTTCACTTCCACACAGAAAGGTTGTATCACCAAAATTACTTTAAAATTGAAGGGAATCAAACTTTTAGTTTGCTTATGCTCTATACATTAAAAATTTTAGAGGAATTTAAGCTACACGAGTTCAGTCACCTACCTAAACTACCTAACTGAGGAAACATGGCTCCCTCTGTAGTCAGTGAAGAGAAAGAGAGAATCATCTCTGGATAGTAGTTCCAGCCCATAAGATAAAAACAGGCTTATTATTTTCCATGAAGAACTAGAAATCCTCCACCATAAATACATGTTACAGATTTTGCAATTTTCTAATGCTTTCATGCATCTTTTACTTGCTTAGTTTCTCACTTACTGAAAAAAACTTTAAAAAAAAAATCATGAACCAGAGAAACTTGCATGCAGAATTTTTCACGTGTTCCAAGTCCAGATCATGTATAAAGCTTTCTCTTTTAAGAATTTGGATTAAATATTCAAACTTTTAGGATCCTGAGTCAAGCCTGGTCTCTGCAACTGAGCCTTATATCTAGTGTCACACCCAATTAATGCAAAAGCCCCACAGAGTCAGCTCATCCATGCTATTTTATCTGTATGAATGAGATTTCTGGTAACCATTTCACACACTGTTCTTCTGGTTTTTCCACCTCTTCTGCTGATTTGGCATATAAATATCAGCCTGTTTTCAGTACACAGAAGAAATTTTGAATATTGATGAGGTTTTCTTCTGCTTTAAATGTAAAGTGCCCTATGAAAACCCTCTATCCCTCTCTCTTTCTAACATGTAATTTTACAAAGAAGTTAAATGACTTTTTTCCTAAGTGACAAATGTGACCAAAAGGTTTGAGACCCAATAAATCAAGCAAGGTTGCCTTTAAGTTGTTTTCTTAACCTATACTGTTGTTACAGTAGAAGTTAAGAAAAACTATACTGTATTATCTTCCATGACCTACAGCTGGTAGGACTGGAAATATGTAACCAAAAAAAATGTGTAATACCTGTCTACCTTGCTCTGGGGCCAAGCACAAGCCCTCTTAGTTTGCTGTTATGTTAGTGGGAATTGCTCATCTCCTGAGTAATTGGCATTGCTCTCAGAAGGCTCTTCCTTCTTTCTCTGAGACACATACACAGACACATGCATAGACAAACCGGTGGTTTACACTACTAGGATTTATTTTAGAAGATATTTGCTCTAAAGTATTTGAAAAGAAATGAAAGCAAAAAATTTCCAGTATTTCTTTGGAGAATTTCAAGGTCTTTAAAACCTGTAAGAATAATGGTATTTTGCACTTAAAAGAGTTTTTATGTTTTCAAAAAACATAAAAAATATATAGAAATGGTGTTTTTCATAAAAAAACTATCTGTCCACCTTGTGACATATTTTGTTTGCTTGTTTATTTTCTTTACTTGTCAGTCTGACTATGTTTCAGGATGTTCCTTTCAACAGATTACAAAACTGTATAGAATGATCCCTATCATTCTCGTAATAGTTTTCTGTGCAATATTACTGACTTCAGCACAGTATGTTCTATTGTGGTCAAATTGAAAGGAGGAGGCATATGCTTCTTGCAACAGATTCTTTATCAAATACAGATCTTAAATCTATTGCTTTCACTAATTGAATTAACTTTGCTGATTCATAAATTTTTGGCCAAGCCCAAACAAATCTCCCACTTACCCTATCAGAAATGTTGCTCTGCTCTAGGATTTTTAAAATCATTATTCATGGAAACGAAAAATTGGTATTAGTAAAATATGTTTTAGTAGCTCATGCATTTAGAAGTTGTTCTTTTTCTAACAGAATTTTTAATTTAAGAACAGAGTTCACTCATTTCCAATGTATCTTAAACCTTGTTTTGAAGATTACTGCAAATTCATTGAGGAAAAGAACCAAGGGGGTATAGGAAGCTAATATTCGTGATGAGAAGCAGCAAATTCTTTGCCTGTATGAGCGAGAGACTTGAAACTTTCCCCAGCTTGTGAGTAATATCAGATTCCCCCTCTGTGTCCCCACCCTCCTACTGAGATCAAAAGACAATATTCCTGCCTCTTTGTTAGCACTGTGCCATCTGCACAGCTCCATTTGTAGAAGCAAAGTCCGACTCATCCTCTGTTCCCTCACTTAGATGTATGATACAGTCTCTCCTGCCCGAGATCTGATGTAGTAGGAGCAGTTTTCTTATGTGTGAGCCTAACAAATTGAAACCTGCCCCCTGTGCTCAGTCCTAGCTCAATCAGCTTTCCACAAAGTCAAACATCAAGACAACCGTCAGTGTTTTGAGGCAAAAAATGAGGAATGCACACTGATTTTTTTTTTTTTTTAGTGCCACAACTGTAGTGGACAAAAATGTTGTTTATTAAATATTTGCGGCCTGATGGAGTTATCTGTTCTCTTCCTACACTGATAAAGGTAATATGTACAGGAAGCCACATGTTCTTCAGATGGTGGCCTCTCTGTCACCATTCAAAGACATGTTGGAACTCCATCTGACTGGGGACCCGACTGGCCTTGGTGGTCTATAGAACCCTGCTTTAGGGCAGCATGACAAATCCAAGCTTACCATGGGTATTTCCAGCCCTGGTGGTAGTGCTGAGAGAAGACAGAGGATGCCTATCTCAAAAAGTTATGGGCCAAATCAGTTGGAGGAAAGAAATTTTAAAAGGAAGTAAAAATTGTAATTGACAACTGAGGAGAAACATTTTCTCAGATGGCCAAAAGTCATAACTTCAGATTTGGAAAAGAGTATTCTATTTTTCTAAAGAAAATACCTACAACTAAAATTATTCAAACAAAATAGAAAAGAAAAAATATTTGAGACATGGATAAAAATCCCTAAAGGAACTGCATTAAGGAGGTTCACAGCAATCTGTATAACTTAGAAGCTAGAAGTTTAAGAATTACAGGGGAAAAGGGATTGTTTCTAGAATAAACATTTCTGGTAGAAATAACTCAGGAATGATTTTGTCTCTTTGGAATCAACTTATTGTGCATATATTTAAAAGTACTTTTAATAATACAGAAAAATTGAAAATGCTTGGAAATTATTTTACTTTCATGTGGGAGTGTTCAGACAATATTTCACTTCAGTGTTGGGAAGATTCAAATGATGTCACCAGCTGTGGGTGTAACACTTCTCACACCAAGCAGGAAGCTTGAATGTGGGCATTTTCCGTCTGCAGGTTTGGCCACCCTGCTCTTTTGGTGAATGTAGGGCATCTCTCCATGTTTTGTAATGCCACTGGTCACCTTTTGTTTATATGTGATCCCTTCCTGATGTTTGGACTATTTGAGGACTTGCCATGATGCTTCAGGCTCTCAGGTCAGCCATTCTCTTTGCCTCAGTGGTTTACTGCCTTGGTAAATCCATGCTGTTTCTGATTCCAGGTTCTAGGTTTTGCCCTTTGATGCTTCATAGAGGGAAGTTCAAAACCTTGAAACCCTTATATGCTGCATTTCTTCCTGTGATCTCTGTATCATGCTCCAGGTTTTGTGTCTGCTTGAATTACAGCAAATATATATATTTAGCTCTCAGAAAGTATCCCAAAAGTGTGGATGTCAGTAAGATCAAGGTCACAGAAGTACGACCCTGTCTAAGATCTTGCAGTGGAGCTCCAAGTCTGTGGAGCTGGCTGTGGAAGAATGAGGTCGTTCACTATCCCTGCATAGCAAAAATGGAGCAGTCTCTTGTTCTTTACAAAGACTGAAGAGCCAGACCACAAATAGTCAGGAAATGCCTCTTGCCAACAGCAGCAACAGCTCTGAGCAGGTCTGGAGGTGAGCTCTAAGGAGCTGCAGTACTTGCACTGTGCCCAGCCAGGGCCTGCGCTGACTCAGCTCTCCTGAGCCAGGTTCTAAGTTCCAGTCCTCCCTGCTCTTCCCAGAAGCAGAGGTATGAAAGGTGATGGAATAAGTGCATCAAGCCTTCAGGTGATCTTGTGCATCCTATTCCTATACAAAACATACATGAATGCTGTTATGACAGGTATTTTCAGATAGATGCACTTTGCCTGTACCTCTATTGCATAGAAGCTTCTTCCATTCCAACAAGGAGAAAGTCTTGTCTGCAACCTGCTCTCTCGCCCCAGGCCTAGCTGAGAACCCTAGAGGTACACGGAAAGCAACACTACTATATAAATGTAAAAAAATATACATATAGATACACACACACATGTAGTGTTCAGCTCGCATGTTGTCCAGTTCTTCTTTAATTTCACATGCCCTGTTGCACAGTGGGTCTGTGCTTGTTGTATGCTATTGGCAAACTGAAAAGGGGAAGTTCATCACTGGGGTTGTACAAATTGTCCTTTGAATCAGTGGGAACAAAAATAAGCTGCCTCCATTTGAAGAGACTGTACGAGCTGTCTGTATTTTCCTGTTCCTGTTCATAAAGCTTTGAGAATGCAGTGTCTTCAACTGTTAAGAAGTTTTTACAACACAGGCGAGTGAAAAAAAAATAGTATGAGATTT
Organism: Donacobius atricapilla; assembly: GCA_013397315.1. Classification (NCBI taxonomy): domain Eukaryota; kingdom Metazoa; phylum Chordata; class Aves; order Passeriformes; family Mimidae; genus Donacobius; species Donacobius atricapilla. The sequence goes on from WBMY01009458.1 coordinate 877,843, forward strand.
GGTACTTTGGTTTACTTGTCTGCTTCAGATAAATGGTTGGAGCCAGAAACACCAGAGCCATTGTAAAGTAACAGATTTCTTGGTAAGAAGCTGAACCCAATGCTGCTGTGCAGCACTACTTATAAAACTCAGACTGCCTCTTTCCAAGGAGATGAAGATGCCTGCCTGTGCAATGGAAATCTCAAAGTGGCCTCACCTGTATTGGCTACTCTTTGGTTGGTTAAGGGAATGAGATTAACAAGCAGTCACCTAAAATCTGTTACTGTGGCCTTCAAGAGAAATTCATCCTGCTTTACCTGTACAGAGCTGGTGATGTTCATGGAGCACTGCAGTAAGATAATTTATCGAGCAGCACAGCCCTACCTGCCGTGCTGTGGCCAGAAGCAGTGTGCTCTGCTGCAGCACTCTCCCAAGGGGACACTGATGTCTAAATCCTGCAGGACCCAGAGCTGCCTCCTTCCCAAGCTTCTCTTTTGGAACCTATGATGTAGGACACCACCATCAGTGAAGAGGATCACTGTTGTCCACCTCCAGCACTTGGCTATGAGCCACCACACATACTCACATTGTGGGATCTTTTTTTAATCTTAATGGCATTTTTCCAGTGTGCCAACAGGTCTTCTGAGCCTTCAGGTTGCATTGAGTTTTATTTCAAGTTTATTTCAAATTGAAAACTTAACTGCATACTGTGCTTAAAGGAAAGTTTTCTGTAAGCCAACATCTGGCTTTTTAAAAATGTACCCCATAGTTTTAGTCCAGAATCCCCTCTGAATCACTTTTTCTTGGGTTTTGATGTTTTACCTTCATTTAGCTCCACCACCATTAGCAGTCCTCTCTGTTTCCCCAGGGGAAGGCAGAACAGGACCCAGCCTGTTCTCCTCAAGAAACAGAACAGGAAGCCAGCATACTAAACTCTGATTATTTCTCTGGCTCTGTGTATTTCCTGAGAGATCTTGAAACAGAATCGTACACAGAAGTTATTTAGCTGGAGGTGAGCTATGAAGATGATAAAAAAAAAAAAATGTAGAGGGAGTGAATGAAGATAGTATGTATGGCTTTTTTAACAGCAGTTATGTTTATGTTAACATTTATGTCTTTTAGGATGCATGTAGGTGTATATTACAATCAGAAAACAAATTTCTGTGCTTTAGGCTGATCTACTTGCTCCAAAAGAGATCATTTGACAACTTTTGCTCTGTGAACGGGTCTCTTGGCTTTTGGGTGGGGATCCAGGCAGAGCAGTTGCAGATCTATCACCAGACAAGCCTACCCTTAGTCATTGTGATATGACCATGGATGGGCATTTTTGGGAGTGCAGAACACATAGCTAACTAACACATAATTAGTTTTACTGCTTGTTGTGTATGCATGTGAATCCTTCAGAAGGGTAGCAGCTGAAAAGGTTTGATTCTCTTCCCATAAAAAATAAATTGCAAAAATTGTGTTGATTTCAGTGCAGAAGAATGGGACCCTTAGCCTTCCAGAAGATATTTAATCTATTCTGTTACCAGCATCTTAATGGGATACAGTTATACCATGCTGCACACAGAGCTACATATGATACAGCTCCCTCAGGCTGCTTGACAATATGCTCTCCACTTCAGAGACTAGTACATAAATACAATTCACATGCTCTGTCTTTAGTCATGCCACAGTTTTGTCAACCACATCACATTTTTCTGCCTCAGGCTGCGGTGTGTGCTGTTAACATGTGTCCGGACTCAGGTCAAAGAGTGCAGGGACAGCATTGCATTGCTTCTGTTTTCATGGGACTTTCCTGTCTTTTCTTGTCATGCAATTAACTTGCCTCATTCCTATTTTGGTTTTTTATTATTATTTTTTTTGCCTACCACACAACATCTATTTAATGTAAATACAATGTAATTTGTACAATTCATTCTACTGTATTTTTCAAGTAGATGTAAAAAATGCTGAAGTGTAGGAAAAAACCTCTGTAGCATATGACTGTTCTGAGTAAGTGAAATCCACTCATTTTCTAAAATTGCCACCAAATCTTCTTTCTCAAGTTTTCTTCCAGAAGATTTTCAACCTGTGATTCCTTAGAATTTATTGAAAATTATCATAGGTTCAAATCTTGATTAACCTTTGAACTCTTGAAAATTAACAAGGAAAAACTTCTGGCCCACTTACAAAAATATTTTTCCCGGTTATAGAACTGGTCAACAGTTTTGGAATTTCCATATGAAATTTCATAAAAATGGAAAGGGAAGGGGAACCACCATCAATATCTCTTTTGTATTTAACTAACACCAAACATCCTGCAACTGGAGAGGCTGGATGGTATATCAGGTCAAGGCTTCTTTGCTGCTCCCTATCTTCATGGGCAAGGTTTCTCCCAGGATGCTGGCATTATTCTGGGATTTCCTTCGCCCCACCTCTCTCTGGACTGATTTTGCCATAGCCTAATGTACACAGCAATGAAGTAGATGAAAGCTGACCAAGAGCACACAGAAGACAGTTCAGCTGTAACCGCAAATCCCTCTTCCTCTATCCTTGTTGACTGACCCCACCCATTAGAAAAGCTTTTGTCTAAGAAAAGAAAAATCAACATAAGGCTATGTTTGTCTAGTTTGAAGACTAGACGGGTGACTTGCTTTGTCTCCACCAGCAGCAGTAGCTGGATGAACAAAGAGACTGCTCAGCTTCCTGTACTTTCTGGATTCAAAATGGAGAATACCTTACAATTACAGTTACTTCTTTCATCTTGGACATACTTCTTCATAGAGAAAACATAGCTTAAAAAATTAAAATGTCTCTGTCTTGGTTTTTTTGTAAAAATTAGTGGCTTGCCTCTAATGTTTCTAATGTTTAAGCATTCATTGCCATAATAGTAAATCTTTTAAAGCAAAAGAGAGTGAAAAATGTTAATGAGAAAGGAGAGAAAGGGTTTATCTTTGAGAAGTTTCTTTCTCCGCTGGACATCAAAATAAAATGTAAAAGGCAAATTGGTCTTCAAAACACACAGCTGAAAGGAGCTCGGGCAGTAGGTAGGCACACACAGCCACATTCTGGCCTCCAAATATAGTTTATGTTGTATCATCCAGACGAAGATGGTCACTGTATCATGGCAGAACTTTGCTCTGGCCTTGTTTCTGTCCTTTGCTTGAAGTGGCCATTGGGCCTGTCCGGGTGCATGATGTGGTGGAACCAGAGCTCTGTGGGGATGGGCAGGGCCCTGCCTGGGTCCCCAGCTCTGCCTTGGGCTCAGTGAAGGCACAAGAGGAATGTGTTAGTAAACGCCCGGGGACATTTTATTTCTTGTGGTGGGGTCAGCTTAATAGACGGTGATTTCTGGAATGGTGAATTTCTCCTGGATGATTTGAGGTGTGTGCTCAACCCCACCACTTTGTATTTGTTGTGGGAGCCTGACTTTATTTAATCTGGTAAAAAGAAACTGGAAGGGAGCCTAAGCTGCCCTTGGCAGCAAGTGAAATATGTATTGGGTCATGCTGGCCATGGTTCTGAGCTTAGTGGTGTGAGAAGGGGTGCAGAAAGGAGGCTGGGGAGCTGGTGGACAATGCCTTATGCAGTAAAATCCAAGCAGCTGTGGAAATGTGGTACTGAGTTTAGCAACAGAAATAGGGGAATCACTAGTGTTGATGTTAACTTGCATATTTCTTGCAGTCAGAGTAAGGGAACATTGGAACAGGCTGCCCAGAGAAGTGGTGGAGTCACCCTTCCTGGAGGGATTTTACAGACGTGGGATCATGGTTTAGTGGTGTATTTGGCAGTTCTGAGTTAGTGTTTGGACCTGATGATCCTAAAGGTCTCTTCCAAACTAAATGATTGTATGATTCCATGACTTCTGCTGCTCCTTTAGGGATATATTATTCACAGGGAGAGAAAGGCTGGCCAACGGAGCTTCAAGAAACCAGTCCTAACCCCATCCTGGGTTTTTCTGCTGATGCTAGCCCCTGCATGGGGAGACCTGGCAGAGCTGGGACAGCCATGCCATTTACCTGTGGGCTGCTGGACTCCCTTATGTGGCTGCAGCCCTAGTGCTGTGGCCCTGCCTCGCTCTACCACTGCATGGCTGTTTTGGGCCAGGCAACTCTGAGTGTCATCTTAATTTCCTTCACTGGTGACACGACTAATGGAGCCTTTAAGACACCTTCGCTGTTACAAATGTCTTCCTCGGTGCAGAGGGAAAATGTCCTTATGTGAATACTGGACAGTGCAGTGGGTCTTGTCTCTAAGCAATAGTATAAGTTCATTAAGTCCATGCTGTCCTGATTTCTCATTCTTCACAGATAGCTCAGCATGAAGTGTAAGCCTCTTTTTCTGCTCTAGGCACTCGCTGGTCTGATTACAGCCATGCAGTACCACATCCCCCTCCCAGGGGACAGCTGATGGTACTGCAGTTGTTAGCTCAAATCCTGAAAGCTTTGGTTTGGAAAAAGCCACACAAAGACTTGCAAGAAACAAAGGGGAAAAATACCACAAAATACTGTGGAGTAAACAAGATCTGGTTTGCAGAGACTGACTAGAGACAGCTCGGCAAAGGCACTTCCTAAAGTCACAATTTTTTTTTTTGCTGCCTCTGTGCCTGTTTCCTGAAGGACCTCGACTGTTTTCATGGACTCCAGATGTAAGACAATAGGTCGTATAATTAAACACCCAAACCAAAAGCATATCACAGTCGCTAAATTGTGTAGTTAACACTAAAAGTTAGTATTTTTACATCAAAAGTGTCATTTGGCTAGAGGACCTCAGGTACAAACACACAGAACAGCCTTTCTGCAAGGCAAGGAAGGTTTTAGTATCTTAATTACAGAGGTCTTCATGTTGATTAGGCATCATGTGAGATGTAAGAAAGATAAAAGAAGTAATTTTTGTTTTGGTAAAATATGTTTATATTGGCATTTTTTAATGCTCGTGTATCACTTGTAGAAAGTGATTTCATAGAAAGTTTCATTCTCAGTTTAGTCCCACTAGTACAATGTTCATAAAACTCAGCGGGAAAAAAAAAGTACCCTGGTATAGCATAAAAACTAAGTAGGATGTGGCATTTTATGTAAAACAGCAGGGTGGGGTAGGAAAAAAAATCAGTACTAATTCTGAAAAGGGAGCAGTCGCTTGCTTGAAATGCCCTGATGAAACAATGGAAATTTTTGCATGAACAGCTGCTCACTGGTGTAAGCACAGGTTGCTGGATTTGGCCAGTCAGTACCAACTGAGCTTTGTTAAAAATAAGGCCCTGGTATAATCTTTAGGATATCCCATGGGCACCCTTTCTTGTGATTTTATCTATGTGCAATTGAAAGGAAACGCATCTAGAAATAGAGACTGACGTGTCACATCATGATATTAGTGCAATGTTACATTTCATGGCCCATGTTCAGTGCAGCCCTCGAGTGATCTGTTCCAATAACACAGATAACAGCCAGTAGGATGATTCACCCATCAAGCAATAATGAGCAGCCATTGCATCACCTTCTGTTGTTTATTGTACCCTCAGGCTTTTCAGAATACAGTTGCCTTGATAAAAAGATAAAAGAAAGGAACATAAAACTTGGGTGAAAGAAAAATCTTAGTAAACTGAATCTACTTCTTGTCTCCTCTTTCTCTGTTCTCATTAAAGGTATTATTAATAGGGTTAGACTGTTTGATAGTGAACAGTGCTTGAATGAGAACCATTACTTGTGGAGCAACACCTCGGAAGGCTCTTGGTGCTTTAGTCAATGAACAGATGAGACTCGAAGAGTGTAGGATGGATTAGAGCCAAGTCCAGCCCAGGAGAGAGACAGGTACATTATGGGCCAGATTCGGAACCCTTTGTTCCACATATTTGGATTGTCCAGAGGTCAGTAATAACTCTGACAGTATAAGAGAGCTGAGTAAAACCTGAGTGATCCCCACAGGCTTTGAAGCTATAATAATGTTTATGTCTCAGCCTCCTCTCAGAGTTCATAATGAACATTAATTAAATATACCTCAGGGCTTCCTATGAAAGAGTAAAATACTCTTACTCCCACTATAGAGAGAGAGGAAACCAGTCCTTGCACAGGAGGGCTTGGAGTTTCTTCTGGCTCTGGGTCTTATTTCAAAGGACTTTGAGTGGTCAACTGGATATCAGATTTAGCTGTGACCACAAAGGTTTAGTTGTGACGTTGATCCTGTGGCTCAGTTTTCAGGAACTCTGACCTCTTTCAGCTCCCCATGTCTTCAGGCAGAGATGTTTCTTAGAGATCCATATACCAATATTCTATTTATCTTTAAGAACATGGGGTAAAACATGGGGTAATCTATTTAGTAGACAGCCAGTGTAAATGATGTTGAAGATAGCTAGTGTACTGAATTTATGCGAGGTAGGCACCAAGTGCAAACTTAGTAATAAATATACCTTATTTGTTAGCCTCAGAGGTCACCAATATGAAGTTCTCTCAAATCACCAAAGAAATAATTCAACAAATTCATTTAAGTAGGTAAAACAAATACATTGATCTGAATGTGAAACAAGGTGCCAGACTTTACTCTGGGAGGGAGCACTGACAAAGTCTTGGTCGCAGAAATCACACCGGATGTGTCAGTGTGAGCCACAGCACACAAAGAAATGATGATGTAGTTTATTGTGTATGAGCGCTGAAATACTTACAGGAACAAACCTCAACCACTGCCATCATGGGCCCATTTGCTCAGATGTGGCCCGTGTGCCTAGATAAGGTCTTCTGATCAAATGATACTTCATTTTTCTATCAGCTGTTTCACAACAAGCACCCACAAGAACCTTGACAATGGTGAAAACTTGGAGGGTAAAGAGGGACTTATAGTACAGTAACAAGTTATCATGGTTCATTCTCTCTTTTGCTGCTGCTGGACAGATTCCATATGCAACCATAATCTGCTCATGGGCATGCAGGAGGATTTCTGCTCCCTGTATGCCATGTGGTAGCACTAGCAGAGTGTTCTGTTTAAGCTCACTGGTGGAGTTTAGGTCATGACCAGCACTCAGTGACAGATGAAGAAAGCAGAGAAAAATGTATGGCTCTTTTAAAGAGCTACATGGGAGAATCGGCATAGAACTTTTTATCCCTAGAACAGCCTCCTCTTGGGCTGTGAGTCCTGCAATACCAGGTAAGTGTTTACATGCAGATCCCCTGCACAATCTGCCTTGGAGGCTAATAACCTAAAGCAAATCATCTGTACACTATGTGCATGTTTCTTTCATATAGACCTTATAGCTCCAAAAGCATATGAGTGTACACACTTGTAAGACTTTCATGCTAATTCTCATATTTATTTCTTTGTATTATTCCTAAAATTTCACAGAATTAAATCACTCACCGTTTTCCCTAGACTAAATCAAATTTGCAGCACTTCTACTTTTTTGAAGTTCTCTTGGTTTCTCCAAGTTTTCTGTGGTACACTTAAAAGTAGCATTTGGTTTATAATTTGTGACATTTTCACTTTAGTTTTTTATATCTAGATTATGCCATAAAATCTCACATTCATTTAGCTGTCTAAAGTAAAGTTATAAACTTGTATCCCATGTCTGAGACAAGATTTTCCTTACAGCAAAGTGACCGTCAGGAGGAAACTAGCCAGACAGTCTGAGTGATGACCTGGGGGGGAGTGATGGAAGTCCCTCTGGGACAATGCTTTTTCCTGCTTCTGGAAGTCCCTCCTATTTCCACATTGGCTTCTGCATCCGGTACTTTACCAGGATTCTCTTTCACATCAAAGCATCTCTCCCTGGGCTACACATGTAGGGGCACAGCCTTAGTTTCCATGGGAAATAGTTTTATCCCAGAGGAAAGGGAAAGAAGTGTTTGGTTTAAACATGCTTAACACTCCCCCTTCTGCATAAGGCACTCTGTTCTTGCACTTTCTCTGGTCCCTTGGGGTATCAACATGCTCTTTACCACACTTATGCTTATTTTCTTAGTTGAGGTGTTTAGAAGGGGCTGTGGGGAAATTCTGCTTTCATCCACATTGTTTAAATAAGCATCATCAGGCTGAAAGCTTGCTAAATTAATTGCACCAAATTATATTTTGTTGGTTTCACCCTTAGGATGAGTTGGTCCCAGTTCTACCATTTAAAAGAACTTCATTATGTAGACAGTGGAGAATTAGTGTTTCTCTTCTTAAGTTATTAGAAATACTGAAGGAGCCATAGTATGGATGATAAAGCTGTTGCTTAGCTTAGTGAACAGATCCTTGAATTCATGTGGAGGGATCCATGAATTATCCTGGAAGAGGAAGTCAAGGAGGTGTTTTTGATAAGAGTTCAAATCAGATATGATTTGCCTACTCTGTATTTTGTTGAGAATTTTGTGCAACTTCAGTCAGCCCACAGAAGAAAAAGAAATCTTTGGAAATGAGACTGCTCTTCATTTGTGTGCTCCTCTTGAGTAAACAAGCTACCCGCATAAGTTGCAAGCTTCATGATAACAGCTCCAACATCTTAAGGATCTTGATGTGATGAGGTTTGTAGCTGATACCGATCTAGAAAACAGATGGGCTTTTGAGTACACTATACCTTTTCTAAGCTTAGCAAGAAGACAATCATGTGTTTCTGATTTGACTGTGAGTGTGGGACCACTCAAAACTACACAAGTGTTAGCTAGTAGCCAAAGAGGTATATTTGACTGATACCAAAGAGGTATATTTTCCCATATTTTTTCCCAATATTTTCCATGGTCAGGATTAAACCAAGCCTGGACACTCTAACCACACATGTTCCTCCTTATCCCAAATACTTACAAAACATGTAATTTGGTAGCCCAGTTACTCCCTTTTTGAAGTCTCCTGAATTTGTTTGTTTTTCAACTGTTGATGCCATAAGTTCCTCCCCTATTTCCCTCTGCTGGCATGTAATTTCTTTAGGTTGGTTGCTCATGCCTTCAGGGTTGCTGGGTTTCTTTCCATGGCAGGCTCTTTGATTTTGCCTCTGTTTGGGGGTTGGTAGGTTTTTTGAGTATTTGAAGTGCTTTAAATACTGACTTTAATTACATTGACTTCTAAGAGGTTTTTCTACAAGGGCTCCTGACTGCAAGGTCTCTGTCTGCCTCAGTAGCCATGCTACTGGGTAGAGAAAGTGCCATGGAACACATGCAAGTGTTTTATAAAGACACTGAAGTGCAAAACTGACAAATCACCTTCAAGAATGTGAGACTTCATGTTGTTTTATTTGTTTTATTATATATGTGTATATATGTATATTTATCAGTACTAACAGAAACTAAAATGCTTACATCTACCATGGAAAAATGCTAAATCTGGAAACAGATCTCTAGCATCTCACTCAGAAGTGTGGCGTTTTTCTCAGCAACAGATTGTCAGGCAGGGCCCAGCAGAGTTGAGGATGCAGATGAATTGGAGACTGTCCAGAAGAAAGCAACAGGAATGATAAAAGCTTTATAAAACATGAGTGATGAGGAAATGTTAAAGAAACTGAGTTTGTTTAGTCTAGAAGAAAAAGACTATGGGGGAAAATGTATGAGTTTTTTAATATGTAAACAATTGCTTTAAAGAGGACAGCCATCATTTGTTCTCCATGGCCACTGTGAGAAGGATAAAAATAAATCAACGTCATTTGCAAGAAAAAAAATGTTAAGCTATGCTTTGGGAACTAGGTTTTGTCTGGATATCAAGCCCTTTAATTGGCAGATTTGAAAACACCTCATGGGAGGAGGTGGCTAAACCTTATTCTGACTCATGGGAAGGTACAGGACAAAATGACTGCAAGAGATTCATTCCAAGACTTCCAGCTTTATAAATTTATGAAGAAGGACTTTGAAGGGAAAAGATCTGAGCTGGGTAGACATGTAGTTGCTTTTTCTAACTGGTAACTCCAGTCGCCCTGGTGTCACTTCAACAGAGAGAAATTAAGTCTTTCCTGTGTCAGCTTTTCTGGGAAAAGTTTTTAAAGCCATACAGATACTCCGTTTAGCAGAGGCTCCCGTTCTTTCCTCTTTGTTCATCCTCTTAACTTTCCTCCATAAGATGTAAAATACAGTTTGGTCTCCTGCTTGAAGGGCTTGGGGGAACCTAATTCAGCTTCTCCTCCTGGTTTGAAAAAAAATCCCCAATCTGCAATCAAAACCAATCCAGTCTTTCCTGTAGGGAAGATGGTTCATGGTGCCATGGTGGGATAATACAGTTGCACATTTTAGGTGTCACACCTCAGGCAAATTGTTCTGGGCCCTCACTGCCACCCTGAGGAAGTTTTCAATGCACATTCATGGGATGCTATGGTATCGCTTGTCAGTGTGCATCAACCACCACTGTGTAGTCAGATTTGTAGCAGGACATTTTTGTTCACAGGAACAGGAGTGTGGTGTTTGCTGTGCCCAAATAACAGTGGGATTAAAATCATCTGGGGAAAGGTGCCTTCTGACCCAGCCAGCTTCTGGGTCAAGGGCAAAGTGGAGGAACAGCTGAAAAAACTGAATGTTTTAGTAAGGGTTTTAAAACTATTGGAAAACATTTAAAGAGGAGGTAAACAGGGAACCCGTAGAAAGTGCCTTACTGTGTTTTACTTTCAAAGTATTTTTTCAGGGAATGATAATTCATTCATAATTAATTGCTAATGGATTTATTATTATCAATATTGATTTCACTTGACAAGTCAAGACATAAAGTTAACAAGTGTGAGGCATTGTGTGCAAAACGTGAAGTACCTCCAGGTTTATTGCCATGCCAAGTAGGTTGATCAAGAGCCAAGCTTGCAAAATGTGGCATCAGGGGACCCCTTACTGCCAGTCTGCCAGAGAGGACAAGAGTCCTGGAGGCAGAACTGCCATCAACAGAGGAGGCATAAGCAGGCAGCCTTGAGCAGGCCACGGGGGAGGTAGTATACTTCTGAGATTAAATCCTATGTGTCTTAATAGAGACAACTTCTCTCTACAGTATCTTTCAGCATTCTGTTAATTAAAAAAAAAAAAAAAAAAAAAAAAAAAAAAGGAGGACTAGGATACATTTACAAAAATAAATAAATTAAAGAGAAGGTAACTTCTGCCAAAAAATGAACTTTCATGTTCAGCTTCTGCTTGAAACTATCTTCCCAGGAGCCAACTTTCTCAGGGAATAGCCTGCTATCAGATAAAGGAAGGACTGAATAAGAAAGAGAATTCCTTTGTTACGAACGTCATCCCCCTTTACCAGGACATTCCCCCCCAGTTCTTAATACTTACTGAATTTCTTCTCATCTCTTAGCATCTTTATATTTTCCCACCTTGTTTGTCAACCTCCTCTGAGGGTATTTTCCTTCTTGAAGCTAAACTTTGCAACACAACTAAGGGAAAGCAAACAGAAATTTCTTCAATCACTCTCATTGCTTAAAAATTCATAATCATTTCTATAGCCAAAGGCAGAAAAGCTAATTATTTACTGTCCCAACCAGTCTTAGCACCTCCTGGGAAAATGTGCTATCGAGCTGGCTGCGCTGATGCATCGGCAGCAGGCAGCTCTCATCACTGGGACCCAAGTGTACCAGCATCACTAGTGGGACTTCTTCAGCTTTGACCAGATCTGCTGCAGCAGGGTAGCTATAAGGCAGAGGAGCGTAGCCACCAGGGACTGGGAAGACAGCAGCATCTTGCTTCCCTCCTGAGTGAACCTCCTGGCCATCTTCATATTGGCTTTTACAGAAAAGTGAGCTATTTAGGAAAAGACTGTTATTTTTCTTTTTTCAAAGTGCAGCCCATTTAAGCTTGGTACATAGGATATAATGGAAAAGGAGCACCAGTAGAATTCTGGCTGATGCAAGCAAATACCTGTCCAAAAATTATTCACTGAGTGGTGGCTTTGCCTTTCTGTTTATGTGTTTGTTTGCCTTTTATGGAAACATGCCCAACTCTGGTTACTGCTGTGAGAGATTTGGAGGATTAGGACTTGCCCTATATCCCACATTATATAGCTGTCAGATTCCACTGGAAAATCTTCTACATGGGCATCCTCTTCCTCATCCTTTTGAGGCAACTTTTTCCTCTCTTGCTGAAGTATCTTCCAAGGGGCCTTTCACAATCTGCCTCTAAACTGAGTTCTGATCTAACATTTGTGACTTCTTTATAACATTTTCTGAACCAAAAAGACCTTTCCCTCAAAACCTCAAATTCTTTGAACTCCAAATTCACAGTCTGTTCTTTCCTGTCCTTCTCTTGCTTTTTGTTGTCAGCTGGAGTATACTTGCTGCTTTTCTCAGTAAATACTGAGAAGGATAAACCTGAATACACAGACTTTACTGAGGTCTCACCATGGGCTACCTCAGGTACTGTCTGCTGTTCTGCACCAGAACAAGAAGAATAATCAGAGAGCTATAATATGTAATAATTTACCTGGTCTCTGACAAGTTTTAATTACCATTGCTGATTAAAAAGACCTGAGGAGACTACATATGAATGATGACGATCCACCAGAGGTGGAGGGTCAGGGAGGATAGATCAGGCATGACATGATGATAGTACAGAGAGGATAATGCGCTGTCAGCACTGAAGCTGCACGTCAGAACTAAGAGAAGCAGCAGATCTGAGACAGCAGTGATGGGAAGGACCCTGCAAGGCAGGGATGAATATGAGGGATCAAGATGCAGAATGGAGAAGAGGGTATTGGGATGGCAAACATATCTATGATTGGCAGATGCAAAAAAGTACTCATTCCTTTTCACAGTAAATGCTGTGGAAAGAAGTGCGCTATTTTTAACCCTTGGAACTGCATTAGGCTATTGTGATATGTATCATAAATCAACCAAGCATATGCATAGTCCTAGCCATTTATCCAAGACAGCCTAACAGAGGACGCCCCACAGAGGTGCTTGTGGATTCAAGTAAAAGGCAGAGTCTCCAATATGTTACTTAGTCTAGACTTCAGTTCATCCAAAGGGCTGCTCAGAACTCTGTCCTACTATTGCTCCACCATGCCCTTTCCCACTTTGGCTGTGCCCCAGCTCCTAGATGTCCCAGCTCTTCCTTCTGTCAGGCTTTTGCTTCCTTTCACAGGCCCATCTCAACACTTTCTCTTCCTGCTCTGAGCACAGCAGCCACTCTGTCAAGGCCGAAGGCTCCCACCTGCTTGTGCAGGGCACTGCCACCTTCCCCCAGAACCCAGCTGGGGTACCTGGCTTGCACAGCTGGGCTGAAGCCAGCACAACCCACCAGCTGTAAGGAAAACTTCTGGGTAGTTAAGTCTGCTCCTGTTTCTGGCAGAATAATTATACTGACACGTGCATGGGAAGTTTCTACCTTTTCACGTGTTTTCTCTGAGAGAATTCAGCATTGTTTCCCAGAGTTACTATGAGCTAATAGACTGAAGACAAGGAGCTATGACAAGATTTTTCCCTTGGGAAGGCACAGGACCCCTTCAAGGAAAGCCCTATTCCCTTCTTCCCATGCTTTTGCTCTCCCAGTGAACATCTTGATGTTGCATTGATTGAGTGAATTGTACAGAAGGATGCAAACGTCTGGGAATTGGCACAGTGTCTCCCAGATGGCCAACACTCTTGCTTCCTTCTTTTTCAAGATGAAAGGGTCCATTTTAGAGCCAGTTAAAAGAATATTAGAGAATTGAGCTGAACACAACAAAGTGAATAGGGCAAGAGTTACATTTTCATCCTCTACTGCCCTCTATTGAGAATTGATACATCTGCAGAAAAAAACTTCTAAACCGCAGTTATCAACAGCAAAATTCAGCATGGAGTTTTATACCCACGGAAGGCCTGTATGTTGAGTTCCAAACAAAGCTTGTATTTTGCTTTTTGACATATTTGTTAATGCATTGTTTGCAGGTTCCCTACATGAAGGCAAAATAATAATGAATTAACCATTCAATCCCCAGGGATTAACCATTCAATCCCTGGGATATGCTTATGGAGAACCTGTTATATTAATAACCCAACTAATAACCAACCTGTTACAGTAATGTAAAATAATCCGTTTGGGACATGATGATGCCAGGTGGAAGCTGCTTGGAGGGTTCTATGTACAATGTGTTCCACATACATTATGCCAAAGTCCCTTTACTTTCACCCTGACCTAATCAGCTCAGATGTCAGTGGATGAAAGAGCCATTAGCTATACTAGTCATGCTTGGAAACTAGAATGACAATGCATTAACCTGAAAAAAAAGAACTCAGAAGAAAATGTGCCTCTTGACTTTAAAAACACTCTCTGGCAGTGTGACTCCTTGGCAATATCATTCCTTCTTTGGCAGTATTTGTGGAAAAATGTAGAGGAACAGAAAGAGTTATAGTGATGCTAGCAAAAAGAAGATAAAAAAGACTATTATGTCCTGTATTTTTCTACCACTATCATCTGAAGAGCTCTAAAGGCTGGCAAATAATTGTTTACAAATTAATTCTTTTCAAAGTATTTATGTGGAGACAATTATCTGAAAAATTAGAATGGACAAGCAAAGATTAAATTTGGTTTTGTTTTACATAAAGGGTAATTTGAAGAAAAAATATCAAGTCTAAAGTGTTTAGGTCTAAAGTCTAAAACTAGAGTCCTCCATCTCCTCTTGTCCTTTCAAACAAAAAATTTTAATATTCACAGGTGTGTTAAACTTTTAGCTATATAAAGGATGGCAGGGGATTCATATTGGTAAATGATATGACCTAATATTTTTGAGACCAAAGTGTCCCACTGTGACATCATCTTCATGGTGGAATTTAAGAGTGAAAAATTATGTTTTCTGGATAAATCTGTGATGATTTGAAGATGAATTTGCAAGAAAATTCCACCTATTTTAGATGTTGATTCCAGATAAGAGTGGGAGAAGATTCACTTCTCTGGTCTTTCTTCATTCCCCCACTATTTTGATAGGCGCCCACTGATGTTTCTACGGCCTCTTCTGCCAATGACAACTAAACTCTGACAGGCTTCCCCCAGCCCAAATTACTTCTTCCTCCCTTGTATATAAAATGTTGTAATTTTTACAGAAGTTGTATTTTCTTAACTATTTTCTGCATGCCAGATCCATAAAATGACTGGCTTACATTCCAGAAACATTAGTCCTTCAGTATGAATCTGAGCACCCTGAATGCGGAGCTGGGGTCTTAAAAAACAAAGCCCTCTTCTCCTAGAGCTCTTATGACATTTCATAAAAGCAGTAATCCATCTTTTGCCAAGCAAGGATTTTCTCCCACAGATCATCTATGTGGTTTCCATCTGAACATTAATTGGAAACTGCTTGGGGTAAAAAAAGTATTTATATGTTTCGAATTGCCGCTGTTCCCATGCTCTAGCAAGGTGCAAAGGAGCTCTTTTCCCACAGTCCAGCCTCCCAAGGAGAAACCACAAGCTGCAGACCTGGAGCACTGAAGCTCCAGGGCATTTGGGTGGTATCAGCTGGGCTGAGGTGGAGCCGTGTGCCAATGCTCTCTGCAAGGAGCAGAGTGCCTGTTTTGTCTTGGGCAAAGGGCTCTGTGCTGCATACACTCCTGCCTGCAAGTCTTCAGCAGTGTCTCCTTCTCTCTGCCAGCTGTGGTTGAAGGAACATGTATTTTGTATTGTTTCTGCCAGGTAAACACCTTTAATGCCCCCAAAACTGATGCTGATGCCTTCCTTCCGGCATGTAAGTCTTGAAACACCTAGGAGAAACCTAAAAACACAGAAGAGAACCCTCAGCACAAAAACTATGCTGAAAAGCATCAGAGGCTGAGCAGAGAGAGCACTTCTGTCTTACTCAGACCCTCTCTGGAAACTGGGACTTTCCCACACAGAAAATTACAAGGACCCTGAAGAACAAAAATGATAATGGGCAGATAGGCTTTGCATTGGTCTTACCAGGAATGGTCCAGCAGCGGCTTTCACTCGATCAGTTTATCAAAACATCTTTTTCCATGTGCGAAGGCTAATAGCTTTGGCAACATGCATTCACAAGGAGCACTCACACAGAAGATCTAAGGAAAATTTTAGTCAAAAACTGCCCTGGCATCTCCTCACTTAGGAAATGATAGGTGCATGAAACTGGAGAAGGGGCCTAGATGGACTATATCCTAACTGGAAAACTGTTTTGCAGACTTGCTCTCTGTGCTGATCTTCCTTGCAAACTCATCTTGGGATCTGTAAAAAAAAAAACAAAACAATCCCCAACATTTATAAAACATCAGAGCAAGTTTATCCATAACGAGAAACATTCCACAGATATTATTTTAGCAATGGATCCAGATGGTGAATCTACTGCAACTTAGTAGCCAGAAAGATTTTTATGCTGCTCTGAGATAAAATTTTCCTCAGGTCTGAAATCAGAGGAATTGACTGACAGTCTCTCTACATCAAAAAATAATGTGAAGAGCCAAATGGAGTATTTATTTTTATGAATAAACTAGTCAGCAGGTTAGTTTTAATAAAATGTAAATGCAGGTTTTATGTAAGGGATAGTACATAGCTAAATGCTATGCACCAGTTTTCCATTACTATAGGGATTTCACTGCAATGTACTTAAGGCCCCATCCTATGTTTCAGCAGGGCTGAAAGCCTGCTAGTGCTTTGAAATGATGAAAGCAAATGAAATTGAATAGCAAACAAAAAAAGTCCAGACTTGATCAGTGATGATGAGAGAATTCCAGCTGGGTCCGCTTGGGAGCAATGATCAAGAATTAAGGTCTTGATTTTTTTTAAGCTAACAAATGAAGCTTCTTTATTCTACTTAAATGGGATAAGAAAAGCCCTATTAAAGGGAACTAACAGTTGTACTAATCTGCAAGCCACATCCCTATTGGCCCCAGTGGGAAAAAAAAAGGAAACACTTCTAAAAAATGTTTAAAAAAAGCCTAGAGAAAATGAGCAAGAGATAACTCTAAAATGTGCAACTTTGTTTCTGGAGAAGGAGAAAAAAAGTCCGTTTTCATAAGTGCAAGAAGAGGCAGGAGCATGAGGTGCAACTCTCATCCTTTGCGCTCCAACCTTTGGAGTTTACAATATGCAGGCTGACTGCCGAGGGGTCTTGCCAGGTGTATGAAGGTGGCCTGGGGCTCAGGGTTTTGCCCTTTCTTTTTATTTTTTTTTTTCTTTCTGGTTTTGACTGAGGATTTGATAGCCCCAGGCACCTGCCTTACCAGGATTACTTGCATTTCTGGCATGACTGATCTCAGCAGGTGGCTCTATAAGGGCAGCGTGCCCATTCCTGGGCAAGCCAAAATATTGGCCCTCTCTGCTGTCACATTGGCAGCCTTTAATGTATGCTCATCTCCATATAAGTATTGCTTAGGCTCCAAATTTGGCCAGTTGTGAGATTACTGTACCATCTGTAATCTGTACACTCTCCTGAATCTCTGGCTGACTTGCTGGCTAAGGGGATCTTTCAGCACTCCTGCTGTATCTCCTCCATGCCCATGTGCCCTTGGCGGCACCATTCAGTGTCACTGACTTGACTCTAGCTGACAGGGAGATCAATAGCTGTGAACATGTGTCAACATCCCTAGCTGCCAACATGTGGAGGCAACCTGAATGCATGCCCAGGACTCCTCAGGAATTAAGATGTGGCTTTTAAATCTTGTGGCTGTTTCTGCACAGCCCTGGTGACCTGTGCTGGCTGGATTAGCAACAGATTAATGCTGTGAGGACGCTTTCACAGGGCTGGTAAACTAATCCCCCAGCAGCGGAGGAGAGAGAGGAATAGCATGAGCGAGATAAGAGAGAAGATCCCATGGCAAATGCATAGCAGTAAGTTAGGAAAGAACCATTGCTATGAGAATTGAGGACAACATGCCCTCATTAGTCTAAGACATAGAAAAGATGGAGAGTGGCACGGGATGTGCAGGGACAAAGGATAAAACTTGGCCCCATTGTAGAATTACATAACACAATAGTTGAACCAGAGTCTTACTTTAGTCTTTTTTTCATATGGACCAAGCCCACCTGTGAATTGATAACCAAAACACAATTTTGTCCTCATCTCAAGTCAGTGTTTAAATGCAAGTGATGAGGAAGAACTCTCAGTGGGACCCAGAACTCATTAAGCAGAGAAGGCTCAAGAGGAATCTTACCAATCTGTAGAAATACTGAGTGAGGGAGAATAAAGAACACAAAATCTGAAATACAACAAATATTGAAATACGCGAAATCCAATTTATACTTAAAATAAAATGTATTTACTATGAAAGTGGTCAATCACAGGAACAGGTTGCTCAGAGAAGTTGTGGAGTCACTGTCTCTGGAGGTATTCCAAACCCAGCTCCATCCAGCTTTTTGTAAAGTGCTCCAGCTGACCCTGCTTTGAACAGAGGGATTGGACTAGATGAGCTCCAGAGAACCCTTCCAGCCATTTTTTCCCCTTTATATCCAATCTCATCATGGATTCAAATTTCACCCTCTTGATGAGATCAGTACAATTCTTAAACTCTTGCCCAGCAAACACGTGAGATATCTGTTTTTACATGGAGATGCCTGTTTTTACACAAAGCTCACAAATCCTCCATGTCTTACACTTCTAGGTAAACATTTGCCCCTAAAATTGCAATCTATAAAGTGCTTCCTACTTGCAGTTAATGACTGCATCAAACAGAGCAGCAATGAATTCAAAGCTAAAATGAGGGGTCTTTCAATGAGCCTCAGAACTTCCAGCTGCTGCACACAAACCCCATTGCTACAGAATTGTGGCACAGAGTAGTGAAGTAAGGCTAAAATGGGTTAGAGTTTTGACAGTGATTTCAGTGAAAGCATGGTGAGGTCCTTTGGGTTTGGCTATATTTTTCAAAGAACCAAACCTGATTCTTAATACAAGGAAGCATGCCCAAGCTACAAGGCTCCATATTTTAAACAGAACTTCCTTTTAATAACCTGGATTTAATGTGTTTTACAATATATTTATTATCTCACACTGTGATATTTTGTAACTTAGATTTTCAGCTAACGAGTAGCTCCTCTAATGAAAATAATGATTTTTTCATGCTGTACTACATGGAAACTTAAAGTATTTCAATTAAACAAACCACCTCATTAGTGTGCCTTGATAACATAGTTGAGTTTTCTTTGATATGGTCAGAAATATCTAGCATGCTTTTGGGATGCAATCAAACTCTCCAATAAACTTGTTGCTAAAGACAGCTGCCTAGCACCATGTATTTCTTGAGAAGTCAAATGACCTAGTTTAGAAGTGTTTGAAGCCATTTTATACTCTGGAAGGAGAACAAATTAACCTTGTTTAACAAGTAGTTTTCAATTTGTGTTTCAGCACTCTTCCACACTCTACCATCTCTAGAGCAGTAGCATGGCCTTATTTCATCCTTCCTGCTACATATCCTATATACTTAATGCTACAGCTTTGGGAAGCACCTCTCATTTGCTGCAAGGACCCTGTGAGAGGGTAGTGTCATTGCACTCAAAATGCATTTGCAGCAACAAGTCCTGTTATCTGAAGTTTGCTTCAGTTTTTGGGGTTTTTTTTTTTTGGGTTTTTTTTTTTTTTTAACTTTCTGAAGAACTAAAAGAAAATCAGGGTCATCGATACCTTTCACTTAGATTCATTTTGCCTGTTCCTTTGAAAGGCTTGTTCAAATGAATATTGCCAAGATAGCAGAGAACTCTGCAGCAAAAACCCAGCTTTTGGTTGAGACAAGACCAAATTGATCACTACTGCATAAGATTTCTGTGGCTGCAGCTAATTCTCGTTGGGATGTGGGGTCAGACCTGTGGCTGTTATAAATCAACATATCTCAGGGAGCTGGTTTTTATCAGATAAAGATCTGGATTCACATTTCCATAGTTTCTCTGAGAATGAGCCTTTCTGGGTAATATTCTTTCTATAAGGCTAGTGTACATTAAAGTTACAGTGAGTTGCTGTCTTTTAGGTTCTTCTCTTGAAAAACTTGGTTGATTTGGATCTCATTATAGGCAAAATAATTTGCAGAAAATATCTCTGATTGTTGAAAGTAATTAGCTACTCTCTCATCAGCTGCAGTAAACCATACATTTAACACTAGGTAGCTTCACTATCTCTAAGTATTCACTATAAAGGCAAAGCAGGTGAGAAGCATTTAGTTCATGTGCCAGCTCGCCTGTACTAACCTTTCCTGTCACTCTACTCTTTTGTCAATTCTTTCAAATAAGACTTTACTGTGGCATTTTATCTCTGTGAAAACCATATTAAGCTACAAACAAGAAAGCTTTTCACACACAAAGTTTAACTGGTGCACTGTTACATTTGGGAAGCTACATGATAGCTCCACATCTGCATTTTTTCTCCCTCAGCAGCAAAACTAAAATGGACCTTGTTAGTTTTCTATTCAAGTTAATTTTGATGCCCTCTGTTCTCAGCAGATCCTGCTGCAAAGAAATATATACATCTAACATGCAAGCTCTCATCCACCTTTGCCTGCCTGATACAAACCCTATATTCTAAGATTAGTGTAAGTTGGCAGTGTCCCTTTAATCAAATTTTAATGCTTGCCTTCAATCTCCTCAAAGCACTCAAAATCTAGCAGCTTTAGAAGGGAGATAATCATTAGTGCTGCTGTCCTCTGCTTCTCAGCAAGCAGAAGGTTTGACTCTGGGCTGTTAGAAAAAATGGTAGTGTTGTGTTGCCCTCCATAGAGCCCTGTTTGGGATCAGCTTGTCTGACCTCTGCTCTTTTTGCTGCTCACAGGGAAGAGAGTGCAGAGCAATCAGAAAATCTGCTCAAGAATAAGATGAAGCTAACATTTCCCTTCAGAAGTTTGGAGCAGGCCATTCATTGCACCTGCCATCTCTGCGTAGACAGGTACTAAAATTCACATGTGACTATGTCAGAAATACTGCATTCAGCTGTCTCAGCTTCTGTCATGGGCATATCTGCTGATCAGCCAGTTAGTCTGGGATGTTAACAGGAGATTGGTTCCCACTGAGTCATTCTGATTCCTGGACCTGTGAGAAGTCAGGCTTGCAGCTTGGCAGCTGAGTGCTTGGAAAGCTGGCTGTGAGTCCCTCTGAAAGCCTGGCCTTAAATCTGCAAATACACAACTCAGAAACTGCTGTAAGGAGCAACCAGTCTTGATGCCAAGCATAAGCCAAGTTCATCACAGCTTCATGAAAAAATAACACCTTCTGGGATTTTTGCAATGCATAGCAAAGTACAGTGTTGCAGAAATATTTTGTAGGCAGCTTTCTGTACAGTAACCTGCTGCTCTGGAGGCATGGCTACCTAACATTGATCCAGGCATTTCTTTCACCATAGTGTCACATCTTGTGTTCTTATGTTCTGTGATGCTTTATGATTTAATATGCTCCATTGTTTCCTTCTCAAACCATTTAATTTTTCATCCAATTTCCCTTCAAACAAGGTGAATTTGCATTATTTCTTTGTTACAAAAATTCATAAATACAGAGGTATATGGGTACCTCTAGGCCTTAATTGTTTTCTGTTGAATACCAATAAAAATGTATCTGGACAGATAGATATTTTAATGTGTCCCTAATTATTAATGTAAAGTTTAGGTTGTACCTAGCAAGGAATATTCAAAGCCCCATGTGCACATATTTGCTTGCTCTCTTTCTCTCTGCTTCTCTCCCTTTTATATCTAAAGTGTGTAGGATTGTGCTGGGCTCTTACCTTTGGAGAATCTGGCTTAATCTGACTTTACATTGTAAGCAAAATTGAGTTGCAGAAGATCATTCTAATTATTGGAAGTATTTGCCTAATCTTTAGAGCATGTTATAGTCTGGTCATTACCATTTACAGTATGTTACAGTTTTAGCTTTTAAAAAATATTCACAGCTGGGCAGTACTTTGATAGCTCCTGCAGTTAAATCTGATGTGAGGGGAGTGTATGTTGCATACAATAAATACAGTGTGACAGTCTAAAGGGCAGGAGACTTGGTCCAGTGAATGTGCAGTAGATCACAGTTTGAAGGTAAATAATTTTATATGTAGCTAGCTATACAGAACACACATCCAAAGGGATTCTTACCTTCATGTCTTCTTGAAGAATGAAGGTATTTGTACAGAAGTAGGGTAAGGAGACATGGGGAGAAGACAGGAGGCAGCTGTATAGGCTTAGCACAAAGATATGGATACACTTAACTGAAGAGGGAAGGAATGATGCTTTCTTCTCTCTTCATATGATGAAAATAAAAAGTGATCAGGATAGATTTTTGTTATCCTCTGGGCATTAAAAGCTTAAATGCAAAATGCATGACTTATTATATCTAGCCAAATCTTAGGGGTAAATAGGCAGTATGGGGAATTAGTTGTTGTTAATTGGACTTCTGAGCTGAATTCCCAGGGTGCTGCACTGCCAGCATATTCCTTTTGTTTTAATATTGAAACAGGGAGAAGCCAGTTCTATGATGAATTCATTCCACTATAGAACAGCAGAGCATGCTAAATTATCTTCTTCAAAATAAGTTGCATTTGTTGAATGTAAATATTTTAGGGTTGATTTCTGCATGTACTTTAAATGGTATTTGTTTCTCCATTGAGCATTTTGAAACTGTAAAGTAAATCTTCAAGTAGCGTAAATTGCCTAATTGTTCAGTAATATTTGAACATATGACTTGCTGTTCCTCGAGCTATCACATTTAGATCACATCTTCTATGTAGTTTGGGGTAATCGGTTCTGCCGCTGGTGAATTGAACTCTTTAGAATTCTGGGGCAGTAAGTGTGCTTTCAGTAATACTAACAAAATGTGTAATCTCAAAAATTGTATTTCATATTGTTTGTCAACACCATACACAGTGCTCCTTCTTTAGAGAGTTCTAACAATAATCACAAAAAAAGCGCCCCCAAACCCGAAGATCTCTCCCAGATTCAGGAGACTCTGAAAAAATAGTCTTTGCATCAAGCTTTTGTTTTAGCAGCCAGTCCAGTCTCACATGCTGAAAAAATTGATAAAGTACAAATCCCCTGAGCCAAGGAGAGGCCACAGGTCACACACCTCCTTTAGCAGCCTTTTGTAGTTGATCCTCCTTGCACAGTTAATTTTCACTGGTATAATCCAAAAGGTAACTGATAAAAACAGGCTTCTCTCGCATGTTCAACTTGGTAAAACATCATGAAGAAAATGTTCCTAGTGCTCCTGAAGTGCTCAGAAAAAAACTAGGGAGGTGTTTATATAAATTATAAACTCCTTAGAGAACTGAAGGAGTTCTTCCTGTACAAAACCTTCCTGTACAGTTAATGTATCTTTAAATCATTAAGACAATTTTTTTTTTTTTAAAGTACCCTAATGCATGATTGACCTTTCTTCATTCTTTATTACTCCCCTAATCCCTGTATGGTCAACATTTGCCATGGTAGGTAGCCCTTCCTATTTTAAAGAGCAAAGCAACAGAAAAATGTCCAAAATTCCAGATCCCTCTGATACTTAAACCCCTCACTCAGCAGTTTGGTCTCAGTCAATCCAAAGGAGTTCTATTGTTTTTTAGACTTGAAATGGACTCTATCCTATACCTTTCTCACCTGTTCATGGGATCTGTGTCAATTTATGGCAGATGATTTTGAATAATTTCTTGTGGAAAGAGGTAGCTACACCTAGTATTTGATGTTCACTACTCTCCTAAAACTTGCGCAGATGAAGAATGGTACTTCAATTCTCTTTGCAGAGTCCCTGAGATTTTACTAAGTATCAACTTCAATTACATTTGTTTTAAGGCTGGGAAAGTTAAATCAATTAGAGCTAATATTTAGGCAACTAGATTGTTAAGGTATTTGGCAGGTAACGCTGAGTGACTTGCAGACCTTTTGTTAAAGGTACCCAAAATCACGGTCACCACCACCAGTGCCCACATGGTTGATTACACTGCCCTTAATTGATTGACCCAAGTCTGCCACAGGAACCTCTGGCAGTGAGGGTGCTTTGCCCCTTTGATCCTGGGCACAGGGCATATCCTCCCTCTAAGTCAGGGAAAATTTGGCCATGTCCCTCACTTTGGGTGGCTGCTGTTGGGGGAAGAAACAATATGAGGTGATGATCCCACGCAGCTCTGGATACATTTCCAGTGTGAGTCTTCCTGGAGATGTGAGATACCTACATCATAGTACACAATGCCGGGGAAGGATAGCCTTCATGTTTTTGATGCCTGGATGGTTAGAAGGCTTAGACGTGACAGACAGGGTTTAGCTTTATTTGGCACCAAGAGTGAAATTCAGTTTTCAAAGCCTGGAAGAGCTGTGCAGAGCCCCTTTATTTTTCCATTGCTCTGTGTGGAAGATGCATGGCCCAGCTTACCACGGCTGCATCAGGAGAACCAACACAGGGGATGTTGTAGGCCAGAGACCCTGACTTCAGCTTGGGGGCAGATGAAAAGCAAATGTGAGCTGCCACCATGAAGAATTCACATCTCAGCTGCTTGTGCTGCCCACAGGCTCAGTACCCTTCTCCATCTTAAACACTTTTCACAGGGGAGGGGGAGTGCACACAAAGCCTGTTTAATTAGGCCTTGTGTAGGAAGGATGAACTCTATCCCAAGTGAGATGGAGGACTGCATGTCTCCTCCAGATGGTGAAAGCAGCTTTTTTTCTTTAAGGCAGGAGAAAATAAGCAGGTATGAGAAAGGGGCCTACCTGTATTGGTTTTAATCGGCAACTTTAAGCAAACTCAGTGTTCTCATCAGAAAAGGGGAAAAATAAACAGCTGAGCACTGTGATTAATTTACACTTCAAATATACTTTGAGTTGGTTATTCCTCAATTAATCAAATAGCTGGTGTATCCCTAAAGTAGTATAAAGTGACACGCTGTGTGAAATCAATTTTCCCTTCCAAAATCATTAAATTCAGTAGCCTGTGACTACATCCCTGCTAATTCTAGTACCGGTCCTTTCATCCTCCATTAACTTTGGCACGCCTAACAGGCTGTCAAAAATAATTTCCCAGAACGTAAATAATTCAGAAATTAAAAATTAATAAATAATAACAGAGAGCTACTGGGAGATAGACTGGGTCAAT
Organism: Donacobius atricapilla; assembly: GCA_013397315.1. Taxonomy (NCBI): domain Eukaryota; kingdom Metazoa; phylum Chordata; class Aves; order Passeriformes; family Mimidae; genus Donacobius; species Donacobius atricapilla. The sequence goes on from WBMY01009458.1 coordinate 902,664, forward strand.
TAGTCAGCTCTGCATTCTGTTTCTTCGCAGCAGGGGGGCAGCCACATTCGTTACTAGAATCTTTCCTCCGATTCCTAGGTCTGATTTACGGCTCTTCATTACTGGATCCAGTCAGACACAATTACCTCCATCACTATCTCAGTTCCTAACTTCAAAGAAACACACATTTTCTTGTCTGCTTTTTTTCTCCTTGCAGCAGCCTCAGCTTGACGTCCCTGGAATTTCTTCCACGCGGACTAATTAATAAGACTTTGACTTATCATATTCACTTCTCTTCTTTGATGTCCTACCTTAGTCAATCATCCTATTTAATTAGAATTTCAATGATAACTTTACTTATCTCGTAGCTAGATGTAAATTAAAATAACGGGATTTTAATTCTCTTTCTTACAGGGTTATGACATTTTTGACGGAAAAAGTTTCAACCCAAATACGCTATTATGTACTTCCTATGCTAGGACTGCATTCCACTAAATTGTTTTTCCGTTTGCTACAAAATAATTTTGCTTGTTTAACAAGCTCCACTGAAATGGAAATGAACTACAGCTTCACATAACGTAATTTGCACAGGTCTGTGTTGTGGAAGGTTATGTTGATAGAAATTAGTATAATCAGATTGTGACACATGCCACTAGTTAACAAGGAAAAAGAATGAGATATGTAAGAAAAAAATCAGCTCTGGAGAGACAGTGGAGCCGAGGACCTCTTCTTTCTCCCCTTTCCAACAGTTGCTAATACTTTTCCAAGGTTTCTTGTTTCCTTTCCACATTTATGGACCTAAGCCTGTTGGTTGTATCCAAGCAGCACCTGAGGTTGGATTCTGAGTTCAATAAGACATTTCTAAAATGTGTATTCATACACTGTTCACGGAAATGGTATTGTGCCTGTGACTTAACAGGAGCAGCACATCCCTCAGCCATCACATCTTTTCCCCTCTGCAGTACCCAGTAGGTGTTTGCCCACAGGCTCGCTTTCCTTCCCATGCCTCTTAGAATTTGCCAGTCTAGACTGGTACAACAGCAAGTGAATACGAAAACATTTTGCATTTTTTAATTGAAGCTTATTGTGGAGAAAAGCCCTAGAGGGATCCATGAAGAGAAGTTAATGGGACAGTGGAATCCTCCTGGGGCCTGGCAGATTCCTGGAAATGTAACAGAAGAGTGAGGAAAGTATAAGGGGATCCAGCCAGGCTTATCAAGCCTTATGTCTTTGGGAACTATCACTCTTACTCTGTTGGAACTTTCCACGTGACCAAGCAAATGGTCATGCACATAAATAGGGGCTTTCAGTAAAAAGAGAGATCAAGAGACAACCATGTGGAAAAGAAAGAAAGGATGATCAACACACCAAGAATTGGTCTTAAACTGTGAACAAAGTGTTCTTCTGATGCATTAAACAGAATATGGTGACAATCTGCTGGCTGGTGCAAAATACATTCCATTACTAAACTGCCGTCAGAGATGATTATCTGTCCAATAGGATCTGGTAGAAAAGAGGTTTACAGTTTCGCACTGCCAATAAGCAAGTACATCCCGGAAGCTAGCCTCCAGTTTTCTCAATGAAAAAGGCCTACAACCTCAGGTGCTATGCTTCCACTGACATCCTAGAAAGGAAAAAAAAGGATTTTATAGGATGCCACTCTTACTTTTCCACATTGTTGGACTGTGCATTTGCTAATCCATCCCCTTTTTTGCATTCAAGGAAAAAAAGAAAATGCAGAAAGAGTTAATGAGACAGGTTGGATGTGGAAAATGACTACTCCCGAAAGAGACGTTTTGGTCCTGTGAAGAGGTAGGAGTAGCAGAGAACATAAATCACTTGACTAATCTGTACAAAATGGGCTTAGTGAGCTTCTGCTTCAATTCTTATCCCCACATTAGATAGCATTAAACCAGTTGTCATTAAGCTAACATTTCTAGATGCTCTGGTGAGCCATTTGCCTGATAGCACTGTTTCTCTTACAAAAAGAACTGAAAATACTTGAAAACTAGGCCAGTACATCAACAGAAGCAAATGGCTGGAATTTAATTGGCAGTTTCTAAAACTTACACTGGTTGAGTTTAGAGTCTAAATGGGGTAAGTTCAAAAACACATCAATACTGTTGTCAATAATAAAATAGTTACCTGTTGCACTGACAACATCTAAACCATTCTATCATGATTTAACAGTGTTGTTCTTTAACAATTGGATTCTGTTACACTTTTATATTTTGGGCATGATTATTTAATCTAAGTTAATTGGATTTTTTATTTCCCTCAGGGTTCTGGGCCTAGAAAGTTCATGTTAAATACGCTAATTGCTCTGAAATGTACTTGTCTTCTAAAATATGCTCCTATTTTAAATATACCCTAAAATCTAGTTCATACATATTTCCTCTTCTTTCATGAATTAAAAAATAATTCTGGTGTCCATAATTTGCACTTAAAAAGAGTCAATAATTAACCAAAATAATAATTATAGATTGAAAATGGGGAGGATGCAGTACAACAAACTGTGAGTTACAAACACATAAATAAGGCCAGGAGCACACATCAAAGCTTTCTGAGCACCTGCTAATCTCCAAAAGCAGAGCTGAAGCTGCTAACGATGGCAGCAGCAGCTCGCTACATACTTAATGTGTGGGTCCCTGAGTATCATTGTGGAACAGTGCTCAGGTCAGTGGAGCAAAAGAGCATTTGAGGGCTCACAGACAGTGGGCCCAACTCCATCCTTCTTGCAGATGGTGATTTCCCATTGATGTTGTATGAAGATTTTGACTGTGTGAGTCAGCATCAATTATGGCAGCAGCCACAAGGCATTCACACGCACCATGAGAAGGAGAGGATGGACTTGGTGTGGCAGTGGGAATACCATCACTGCCACCAGAGGCTGGGGAGTAGAAATTTAAAATCTCTTGGTCTTTCATGTGTCAGAGCCATGTGGTGGGGTGGGATCCAGGCCCATTAGTAAGGTCACATATGGATAGCAGAGGCCAGATGCTGATTTCAAAACACAGAGGCAGGTCTACTTGTCAACATGCTCCTCAGCTTGGCAGGGCATCAGGGATGGGAGCTGAAACAAACATGAGAGGAAGTGTAGTCCAGGGAGTGTTTCTCCTTTCTTTCTTATCAACACAGAGTTTAATGAAAAGGCGAGGGGCTGCCAGAGGTACCTTCTGTGCATTTAGATTTTAATATGGCAGATCTGGCACCACTGGAATGCTGTTTCTGGTTACTGACAAGCCATCCTATAGTCCTGTAGCTCTTGCTATTTCCTTTCTTTTCTCAGGGGTCTACCAGAGGCTATTTAATTGATTTCACAGAACATTCTGAGTTCAAAGGGACCCACAAAGATCACTGAGTCCAACTCTTAAGAGAATGGCCCATACAGGGATTGAATCCACAACCGTGGTGTTATTAGGACCATGCTCACACCAACTGAGATAATCTCTAAAGTCAGAAAATGTGACCCAGCTCAGGACACTTGGACAATGCTGATGGATGAACACGGGAAGGATGTATTAAGGGACAGTTCCACTAGCTGTGTCCTTTTTTCCCTACGCTTTTCCTAGGTACCTGTGGCCTGGAAATGCAAGGTTGAGTCAGGTGGACCTTTGACCTGACCAGCAGAGAAAGGGGTATAACTTTGTGCTCCTGCGTGAACACCTGCCCCGGAGCATGGGACAGAGGGCCCAGTTTTGGGATTGGCTTGTCTGCCTGGTCCAGTGCCCAGGAGGGCCAGTGCTGGTCAGGAGCAAGGGCATCTGGAGGGGAAGAGAGCATGGCAAGGACAGCCCCAGGGTGCTCCAGGCAAGGCTTTCGAGGATCCCCAAGGATTTTGGGGGACCAGCCTTTCCTTGTGGAAGTTTTGTGTAAGACATACGGTTCCCAGGTGTGTCACGTGCCAGTTTGCCGTGGAAAACCGTGTGTGAGGGACTTGTAATTCAGAGCTTAGAACAGTAAGATGGGGAATGGCTTCTGGGCCCACAGGTAGATGGCCTAGCTTCATTATCATAATGAAGCACAAACCCTTCTTTCCGAGGACAGAAGCCGATACTTTAGTTAAATAGGTTTTCGGTAAAACACACAATAAATAAACGGGGCCCCATCGCGTCCCTTGCTCCTGCTCCCGATCCCGCCGCCGAGCGGCGCCCCGCCTAGCTTCTGCCGTACAACATGGCGCCACCTTGTACCTTCGTTCCGTACAACATGGCAGTGCTCACTTAACACCCTGTCTGGAGACGGGCTCCAGCACGCAGGCGCCACTATTTCTTCCGGGCTCCAGCGCGCCGCTATTTCAATGTTGACCCGGACGCTGACGCTTCCTCTTCCGGGTCCGGCGGCGCCAGGTATGGCGGCGGGGTACCGGCGTCTGTGGGCGCCCATCCGCCTCCATCCGCGGCGCGGCGGGCGGCGAGCGCGATCCGAGTCCCCGAGGGGCTGTGGGCAGGGGCCGGCGGCGCTGCTGCGGCCCGCGCGTGGGCTGGAGTCGGGGGCAGTGATGCCCGGCAGAGAGGCTGGGCCTCCTCAGGCCTCCGCGGTGGGGCTCCCGAGCCGGGCCCGCGCTTCCTGGGGCTGCGAATGAAGCTTATGCTGGATATAAAATACATAGCTGTTAAAGCTTTAAGATGTTTCTCTGGAGAGCGTGACATAATCCAGGCAAGACCAGGATGTTTGAGTAGCGTTCAAGTTAGTTCGGGTGAATCTTCATTGCGGATCACATCGGCCCTGCTGTTAGGCGTTTTGTTGTTCTCTAATATAGTTGTGTTGGCTGTCGCTGATCTGGAAAGGCGTTAGTTTTATAAATATCGAATCGGCAGCTGCTGATCTACATCTGGCTCAGTACTGGTGATCCTGTGAGGTCTGGACATCGAGCTGTTAACTAGCGCCGCTTTGGTTTTGACTTTTTTAGGGGTGAAAAATGGTGCAGCGCCTGACATACCGCCGTAGGTTGTCCTACAACACAGCTTCCAACAAGACCAGACTGTAAGTAAGACACTTTGTAAGAAAACTTCTGTTGCTAATAGGGAATGTTTCAGTTTTGATTGTTGCGTTAACTGAGTGTTGTTCTGCTGTGCTTAGGTCCCGAACACCCGGGAACAGGATTGTTTACCTTTACACCAAGAAAGTGGGAAAGGCTCCCAAGTCAGCATGTGGTATTTGCCCAGGAAGACTTCGTGGTGTAAGTATGATCATAAACACCTAAGGGTGTTTCTCTGCAGCAGCATTTTTTCAGTACAAAGAGCCTTTCCAGGTATACAATGGTCCTGTTTATTGACCAGTTCTTGTTGAAATAACTTTTTTCTTTAAAATATTCAAATCAAATGTTGTAAAGTTTACTGGCAAAATAAGCTTTGGAAGCTCAAACCTTTTTTTAATGCTATTGGTTTGCATTATTATTGAATGTAAACTCTTGTTTTAGAAAATCGAAAATTTTTAAAGCTAGACAAGGGAATTCTACAGCAGATTTAAAAATGTAAATTGGACCTTTTAGGCTTGCAGAAAAAAAGAGTAAGCCAAGTTTTTAAAAGTCTCATATTTAGAAAAAAGGAATTAATGTTCTTAATGTATTTTCCTTTAGTATGTTTTCTTGAAGTAACACCATTGCTTTTCACAGTTGTGGCAATGTCTGAGTAATGTTGATCTTCGAGCAGTTTCTGTCTTTGAAAAAAGCAGTCTTTTTTATAACCAATTTTTTAATGAACCTCTTGGTGAACCCCTGTGGTGGAAGGAAAAGATCAGCTTAGGAATGCTGAAGATGACGCATGCAATGAGCTGCAACCTCAGTCACTTTTTAGCATCTTCAATAGTAAACTTAAGGTGTCGCTGCCTTTTTTTTTTTTAACTGTGAAAGTGATGTTGGTTTTTATGTTGCATATACACAAAATCGCTGTCCTGTGACACACTGCCTTTTTTTTTGCTGTCTGTAGGTCCGTGCTGTGCGCCCCAAAGTTCTGATGAGGCTGTCAAAGACAAAGAAGCACGTTAGCAGAGCCTATGGTGGTTCCATGTGTGCCAAGTGTGTCCGTGACAGGTAATTTACAGAAAGCCAGCCTTATTCCTGAGGTTGCTTCTTACAAAATTTTTACATCTCTCTCTGTTCTCATAACATGGACCCAAAATTTGAAGGCTCTTATCTGACACTGCTCTAGGGAGATGGAGAGTGTGTGTGTGGGCCACTTCAAGCAATGATGTGTGTCATTTTTGTCCCTTGGATTTGAGGGAGTTCCTGCATGTGGAGCTCCTTTATGGAGACTTCATATTCTCCAGGATTTCTTACTGTACTGTTGCATTGATGCTAAACAGTCTACTTGGGCTGGATTTTTATCTTTTGTATTGACTGCCCGTAGTAAAGATTATTCTGTTTTCCTGTTTTGCCTTATGCAGATTTAATTGAATTTTTCACTTCTTTGTCGTGGTTTAGGATTCAGAGATATTACTTGGTTGGGTGTTAAGCAGCTTTATGTGCTTAAGCTTTAAAATGGCCTTTGCTGGGCCTCACTGAATTCAGTTTATTGTGTAGCAATTGCATATCCTATACTTCCTTGGCAAGTTTGAGGAAAAACATGACCGTGTGTGTCATCTCTGTGAATGGTAAACAGAGCAGATCTCTGGGGTCAGCAGTCTAATGCCATTTTTTTTTCACCTGTAGTGCCAACATTTTTTTTCTTTTTGGCATGTTTAAGTTCTAAGATAAATTACATTAGGCACCACTGAAGATGAACTGTTGCAACTGCAGAGCCATGCCGTAACTTTTTTGTGGGTTTTTTTGGGTTTTTTTTTTCTGAATGTTTTCCCAAACGGTTTATGAGTTTGATAGGTAGTTTTTAGTGTATGTTTTATTCTTACCTTACTGTGCCTTAACTAGACATTACAACCACCTCCTTTCCTGTAATGGTCAGGTTTTCTCCTGCACCTGCTTAGTCATCTTTGACAGGTTTCTGTACTGCAGAAGTAGCCATACGTACCAGATAATTTACAGAAGGCGTTTTAATGTTTAAGGGTAGAAGAGTGTGCGCGATGCACTTGTGCTGTTAACTGAACCATCAAATAGTCTGTTGGTATGTGAGTGCTGGTGCATAGATCTGTTCCATCTACCTGGTGGCCCTGCATGTCTTCCAGAAATAGTTGTATTTAGGCATGACTTGACCTGCTCAGCTTTTCCCTGTTGCTATGCAAGGAGCTTTAATCCTGACAAGGAAAGTGTTCCTGTTTTTGATAACTGGATGCACGTAGTTTTCCTGTAGTTCTGAGGAGAGAGCTGACGACGACTCGTCACACCAATTCTGACTTCAACAGAAAAAAATTAATTCTCTAGTTAGTTCTGCTTTTTGCCTTTGAAGTTTGTGAGGATGGTAAATTTTCCCATGTTCAACCATCAAGTATTACCTTGCTTGCCTCCAAGCCACTTACCCTAAATTTGCAGGCACTGTGGGCTGTCATCCCCAAACTGCTAGATTCTTACAACGCCACTGTCCCTGTCTTTGCTGCTGGCAAGAACAGCAGTGGGTGCACTTTTTATGTACCTGTGGAACTAATGCCACACGTGCAATGAATGTGGGAGATGGCAAAATTAATTGTAATCTGTCTTATTTTTGTGTTTATACTTCAGTAGATAAACACATATCCTAAATTAAGTTCTTCTTTTCCAGGATCAAACGAGCTTTCCTTATTGAGGAGCAGAAGATCGTTGTGAAAGTGTTGAAGGCACAAGCACAGAGCCAGAAGTCGAAGTGACTCCATTTGTAGTTTCAGCCCAATAAATGAAATCTCCACTTCTCTTGTGTCCTGTCATTCCATGTGCAACTCAAAGCTGGTAGGAGCTGCTGCTTCTCGCAGGCTGTACAGTGCAGAGCTGGGTTTTGCTGCAACAAAACCTGTAAGTCAGGATGCTCTTCAGTGCTGCCTGCTGACAGGAAGATCAAGCAGCTGGAAGGAAATCTGGTTAATCAGGACTCCCAGCTCAGGCTGAGTCATATAGAGACACTGGAATAACTTTCAGCAGTGCAGGTTTTCTTTCAGCAGCTGTTTATGAAGTCATTGGAGGACTTGGCTCAGAAGAAAGTTAGGACTTTGAAAAAGAAGAGCAAGCAAAGAGGACAGCTAGTATAAGCCTAAGGTAGATTTTTTTAATTGTATGTGGTATTACTCAAGTGAGGGTGGAGAGAATAGTCAAGCCAGTGCTATATCTGCCAATTGGTTGCATACTGCTACATTTGGATCTGGAAGAAAGCTGCAGCTGTTAGGTCTTCCTGAGTCAGCCAGTTACAGGTACGATACCAACAGAGCTCCAGGGTGCAGCTAGGACAGACCTTTAAAGGCTTCCTGATTTAGGGTAGCAATTTGGGCTTCCAGTGTTAAAATTCGAACAAAAGTTTGTTGGTTTATCATCAAGGATGTAATGTAAAAAGTGAAAATGGCTTTGCTTCATTTTGTGTTTTGTAGAGAACTCTAAATGTGTCTCTTAACGCTGTCCACGAGCATTTATAACACAGTTGGGATGCTTCTTGCTTTGCCTGTATGTGCATAGATACTCCCCAGCCCCAACTCTGAATTCTAAACTGCTTTTAGTATCTGACCGGCATCTATTTTTACCTGTATTTAACCAATAACTATTTTTTCAAAAAGTACTGGGCTCCACCATGAGAGTAAGGAGGGAGGAGAAATAACTACTGAGCGTACCGGCTAACTGGGAGCCATTAGAGTGCCACGTGAAGGGGTTTCTGCAGTCACCTGTAGAGTCTGCTCAGGCTGTGGCTCAGAGATGCGTGCAGGTAAAAAGGCATGCTGCCTTTTTACCCTGCCTAGCTCTGTCAGCTGTACAGTCAGCCATGGGACAGGGGACAGAAGGCTGAGTTGAAAAGCCTTTCTGGTTGGCAGGGAGCTGGTGCTTTGGGTGAAGTGCCCGGCAACTCTCAGCTGCCTCCTGGGTGTGACAGCAGGAGGTGGTTCTGGTCCAGGATAAGTGACTGAATATCGTGCATGGTGAAAGGAGTTGTACCTCCCCAAGGATTTCTTCACAGTGTCCCAAGGAGTTAAAATCATTCTCAATATTCTCAAAATGGATAAGTGTAGCTTGAAGTATGTGGAGCATTTCTCCTTGGCTCAGGTGCAAAGGCTGTAGCTCATTTAAGGAGGTGTTGAGATTAACATTACTATTCTAAGGGTTTTGGGTGCTGTTAACCATAGTTTTTTTAGAAGGTTAACGTTTCCTTAGTTGTCTTCCTGTTCTAGTACAAACTTCAGTACGTTAGCATGCTGGAAAAATAAAAAAGCAGCAACGAGGGCAGGTGTGTGTAACCTGCCCCCGTTTTGTATTAAAGGCTGTGAGATTAGTTTTCCTTCAGGCTTTTGGAAAGCAGTAGAGATGGAGGGAGAATCATTTTGGAATAATGAGGGTAAACATCATAACATCTGTTGGCAGGCACTGAGAGGGAGATTCTTCCAAACAGGAAGGGTAAGACTGAAAACAGCTAGCCATCTTTCACATGATGGCGGCAGAAGGCAACAGTTAGGAGTTAGGAAAAGTGGTAATGCCACGACAGGCAGAAATCAAAGCAGTCATTGGGTAGTGGGTCAGTGAAATGGTAATAAGGCCCGTAATTATTTTAAAACTGTCTGAGCAGTTGGCTGCAGTGTAGAACTGGGGTCAGACATTTGGGGAAGGGCTATGCAGCCAGGAGTAGGCTGGGTAGTGTGGCCAGGTGCGCGAGTTCAGCTGCTGCGTGTGCTTAGAAATGCGCTCCTGTAACCTGGGGTGAAGAGTTCTTCCCCGCCTCTTGAAGCAAGAGGAACTAGAGAGGCTTCCACTCAAAAAGGGGAGTTCTTCTGACGGGCTGTCTGGCCGCTGCTCTCCAAAGCGAGCTGAGAACAGAGGCAGGAGGGGCCTGGCTGGGCCGGGCCGATGAGGTGTTAGCGCCCTTAGAGGAGCACATCACACGGGCTGTTAACACACGGTATCCTGCTTGCGCCCAGCAATGACTGGTGTGATGTGCCTTTCCCTCCTGGTCCGTGTGCATCTGTCGGGGTGTCCTCTGGCTGTGCGTCAGGAGGGGCACCACATCCATGGTGCGGGCAAGGGGCATCCCAGCCCCACGCTCCCCTACAAACTACAAACACAGGGACTGGGGTAAGGCCTACCACGGAACTTTGT
>WBMY01009458.1:913336-966785 GCA_013397315.1 Donacobius atricapilla
AAATTTCTAGTACTTTGTTTAGTTTTTCCGTTTAAAAACAGATTAACTTCCCCCTGTCAGGACACGGCAGTCCATTTCCGTTTCCGCCTTCGTGTCGGTGGTGGAGCGGCCGCGGCGGGAGGGAGCGGACAGCGCCGGGAGGGAGCAGCGGTGCCGCGGCCGCGCCAGGACCGCACCGCGGCCATGGAGACGCTGTACCGCCTGCCCTTCGCCGTGCTCGAGTGCCCCAACATCAAGCTGAAGCGGCCGAGCTGGGTACACATGCCCTCGGCCATGACCGTGTACGCGCTGGTGGTCGTGTCCTACTTCCTCATCACCGGAGGTGAGGCCGGGGCGGGCGAGGTGAAGGGGGGGGGGCCTGCTCACGGCACAGCTCTCCCTCGGTCCCTGTCCCGGGTGTCAGAGCCGCTGCTGGCCCCGTGTCCGGGGCCGAACGGCCCGTAAAACACGAGCCTCGGGCATCCCCGAGCGTGCCCGCGGTGTCAGGGCACTTGTCGCTGCTGCGAGCCAAAGTCGGTGCTTGCTTTCCTCCCCGCAGGAATTATCTATGACGTGATCGTGGAACCTCCAAGCGTGGGCTCGATGACAGACGAACACGGGCATCAGAGGCCGGTGGCTTTCTTGGCGTACAGGTAAGAGCAGGGCCCTGTCCCCACTAGCGACGTGCTGCAAATGCCTAAGCTCAAGGGAATAAACCCTGTCTTGCCGAGCTGCGCATCCTTTGCTTTGCTTTCTCTGCAAGGCGGGAGTTGTTTTATATCAGTTCTTGGTTTGTCAATGCTTAAAAAAAAAGCAGCACCAAACCAGCATTTAAATCAGTGGAAATAAAAAACTTAGTCCTAAAACTTTTAAAAATGAAAGGTCTGGTAAAAAGAAATTGATTTGGGTGGGCAGTACTTCTTTTTCTTGCCATTCAAGTTGAGCTTTGTACTGGATGGAGATACATTTGATCATTTTTTGTTGCGGACTATGTAATGTTCCGGAAACTTTCAGTTCTTACCTTTTAAACGGTAGTGTACTTGGGACTTTGGTGGGGAACATTGTTACAAATGTGTAACAACAGGGTCCTTGTAGCACTCTTGGCTTCTATTACTGAAAATGAGCTAGAGACTCCTGGTAACAAACTGGTCGGAAAGAGAGTTAAATCTACTTCTGTAACTGGGGCTGGAGGGGGGGAGGGTGTCTATGTGTGTGGAAACAAATAATGATTTTGTTAAATGCAAAAAAAGTTTATTGAATCTGTGATGTCTGTGACATGGTTGTTGTGACAGATTTTGACTTGGACTAGATGTGTGTTTCAGTCTGAGTTGGATTGTTGTAATGTCTATGAATCGAGTTACTGCAGGGAGTTGCTAGCACTGTCATTTGTCAGTGTAATCAAGAAGAGAGAAGATAAACCTGTTTCCAGGATATAAGACAGTAATGATAATCTTTATTTCTGTATGGGCATCCGCCATAGTTTCATCAATGCCAGTTTTATGAGGTTGCTAATTAGGAGGATAGGAAAATTACTCAGTGACTGTGGGAAGCAGGAGACTCATGATCCAGGTGCAATATTCTTTCTGCATCTCAGCTTCCTCACTCTCCATCTCTGCATTTGTAAGAAGGAAGTTCAGCCGTCTGGGCTGACAGAGAGCCCCATGGGGCACCCTCAGGCTGGTCCCTGCAGTGGATCTATGCAGGCTCAGCAAGCAGACAGCAAAACATCCTGCAGGATGTGTGCTAGAACCAGCAGATGTGCTTCATGCGCTGCCATAGTGCTTTGAGTGGAATTTGTCCTGAAAGGAGGATTCAGGCAGTCCTGCCCTAAATTGGGATGGAAAAAAGGAGGTCCTTATTTATTAAGGTGGTGCCATGCCTTGGGCCTATCTCTATAACCAGGAACCTTCTTGGACTAGGTGATTTTGCAGACCAATGAGCCTGGGTAGTAGCTGTTAATATGTACAGATATGTATAAATCCTCTTGTGTGCTGGACTGGGCACCTTGCAGAATCTCAGTTCTGGAGATAAATTGTGTATTAAAGTCTTAATGTAATTGTTTAACATCAGTTTCCTACTTGCTTTAGTTAGAAAGTCAGCCATCAAAATTAATCATCCTGTGTGTTTGTCCAGATAAAGCATGTTGAGTAGATGGAGTTTAAAATGTAAATAATTTCTTTAATATTTTCTGACTCTTTTCACCTTTATTTTTTTTTCCTCCAGAGTAAATGGACAGTATATTATGGAAGGCCTTGCATCCAGCTTCCTCTTCACAATGGGTGGTCTAGGATTCATAATTCTGGATCGATCCAATGCACCAAATATCCCCAAGTTGAATAGGTTTCTTTTGCTCTTTATTGGATTTGTTAGTGTGCTTTTGAGCTTCTTCATGGCCAGAGTTTTCATGAGGATGAAATTACCGTAAGTAATTTAATTACCTTTCAGCCTTTATTCTCTTTTGTGGCTCATGTGTGCTGTGTTAAATTTAAGAGGAACAGAAAATACGGTGATCTTCAGCTTGAATATAAGTTGCTTTCTTCTCTGCTTTTTTTGGAACATGCTACCTTGAATGAGGTGGGTTGCTTTGGGAGCCAGCTATTCTAAGATCGTGCTGTAGTGAAAAAAGGGTGACAGTTCCTGGTATGTTAGAAAATATGATTAGCGAGTCTGACTTGTTCAGTGTACCTTAAAATTCATTGTATGTACTGGTCAGGTAAGTAGCTACAAAGTAGGGCTTTGAGAAAGATGAAACTGTTAGAGTACTTGAAGAAAGGCAGAGCAGGAAGAGATCTGTAGCCTTGAGGCTGTGCAAAATCCAAATGCAGGTTTTCCAGTTTTTTCCCCCTCTGTATTTTTCAGTCTATCTATTTAATTTAGAATAGCTGAAACCTGATGTTTAGAGGTACTGGTAGCTAATTTTTAGAGTAGGTCCATGAAATGTTGAATTAATAGTGACAGTCACTATTCTTGTCTTCTTCTATTCTTAAATACTTTTTTTTGGCCTCTGCAGCGTACTTTAAAAAATTTGTTTCGTAACACAGAGGTGATGGGTTCCCTGGCAGCAGATATCTGAGTGGGGACCTACTGTTATATTTTCCTGCTTCCTTGATGCTATATGTTCTTTTTGCTTCATTGAGTACGTGTGTGTCTGTACAACAGTTCTCATTCTGAAGTTCATGAAAAGAACAGGGCTTCAGAGAAATGGAAGAGAAAGAGAGAACAGTTTATGTGGAGTGCCAGAAAAGATCAGGTTGTATTGAATATCTTAGCACTTGTAGTTTGTGTAAAGGACACAAATAAAGAACATTTCTTAGGGTATAAATGTGGGATTCAAAAATTCCAAACAATCACCAAATTTGGATTGAGAATAGTGTATTTTCAGTGTTCATTGAAAAAAAATCAACTGAGGAAGGAGTGTGCAGTTAAGATGGTCAAATAGCCTTGATCAGCAGAGTCTTTTGCAGTCTTTAAGTTTTGGTTTAAGATGATATGTCTCTTGATTTTTGAGGAGTGCTGCCTATATTTACTAACTTTTCCTCTAAATTATTTTTTTTTTTTCTGTAGGGGCTACTTGATGGGTTAGTACCTCTTATGCTGTGTGGAAGTTCAAGCTGAATTTACTCCTCTTCACGAAGTGTTTTAAGAAGAAACAGCAAGAAACAAGTTCCGTAGTCACCATCAACAGCAAAGAGACCTGGCCATGAGAAACAACTAGGGAAAGAGTGCTTTCTCTGCAAGCAAACTCTCACTACCAGTGGCTGATCTGTAGTTTTCAAACGATGTTTTATCATTTCTGATGTAGAGCTTTTGAAAAAGAGAAAGTTGAGTATTTCTTTTATATTCCGTCTCAGTATGAAGTAGAGAACCTACCTTTAGCTCTACCTGAAATGAGTATTTGCCATTGACGGTTCTTTGTTGCAGGTCTGTCTCCTCTTCCCTGTGTGGGACAGTTATGTATGTGAATCAGAGAAAAAACACTCAAAGCGTTGATTTCCAAGTTGTAATCAGAAAACTAGTAACTTTGGATGCTTTACAGCCAGAATACAATGTGTCTGAAATTATTGTGAAGGCATCTTTGGCCTTGATATTAATGCTCTATCTGAGCAAATCCAGACATACACTGGGAAGGGCAAACTGTATGAATGTGCATTTTTTTTTTTTTTAAGAAAAAGTGTACAAAAAGAGCCAAATAAAACTTATTTTCTAAAAAATTAGTAATTTTGTGCAACTTGTAAAGCTTTTGCTTGTTTGCATGGACTGTTCTGCGTGCAGACGTGAGGTGCCATACCATGACCATGTAATTTCAGCTTTGTTTTTCACTGTTGGATAATGATTTTATATTCTTTTTTTGAATCAGGGACAAGAAGCCTCATTTTCCATAAATTTTTACTGTATACAAACAACATGCTGTTTTCAGTAGCCAAGAAAACTTACTTCTGAAGCTGCTGCTTCTTTGTGAGGCAAAGTTCCAGTTTAATTTGTCTTAATTTTAAAAGATTGAATGTTGCTGAAATGTTTCATCCATGTATTGCATTTTGTGGGAAGGAAGGATCCCTCTGAATCACCATAAATGTCTTTTCTTGCAATCTATATGTGTTTGAAGCACTATTTTAATCAGTATGATAATATAAAGTAAAAAAGTTATTTATTCCTGTAATTGTGAAGTAAGCATTACTGTTCACATACTTAACAAGTTTCTGGGTTAGTTGTTAATCATTCCTCAGGATATGTCACTTCCACTTCCTCATTCTTACGTACGATGTGACACTTCCACATCTGTTCATCTTACATGTTTGTCATTAAGATTTCAGGTAGTTTAAGCTGTTTTATGAGGCTCATAACTGCAAAATATGCAGTCTTTTTGACCCAGTTATCTTTTGGTCACTCTGGTTTTGGTGAGACACATGCTTGCCTTCAGGGTGAGTATTGCTATTATGTAAATAACTGGATCTTAAGTCATCTTTTTAAACACTCTGAGAGGCAAATCAAACCAGAAAGTCAGTTCACTGACTATAATCAAGACTCTTCTGGCTCAGTGCTTGTTGTAGTGCAGTTGAGCTTCAGCCTCACAAGTTTGCAACTGATTCTAAATGTGCAGGCTCTTTAACAATGATTTGAAAGGCACAGTTCAGTGCCTGTGCACTGTGAAGTGCCTTTCACTGTAATTGCACACCAGGTGATGTCTCTCGAAACAACAATTGAAGCAGATGTAATTCCAAGGTAGAAGATAGTTTTGGGAGAGTAAAACTAGGTAACTCCTGCAGCAAATAAGGCTGAAGGAACGTCACTTTTTTTTGGTCACAGACTCCCAGGTAGGTCTGGTATGATCATCTGCCTAAGTCTGTGGCACAGAGAGAACC
Organism: Donacobius atricapilla; assembly: GCA_013397315.1. Lineage (NCBI taxonomy): Eukaryota > Metazoa > Chordata > Aves > Passeriformes > Mimidae > Donacobius > Donacobius atricapilla. Next base: position 918,676 of record WBMY01009458.1, read on the forward strand.
AGGAAAACAAATGCAGAGCAGAAGATGGACTGCCCAGAAATGAGAAACATGGTAGGTTGGAAGATGGCAGAATGCACTACTGGAGATTGGGTAATTTTGAATGTGGTTTGGAGGCTTCTTTGTCAACCAAGGTAAAATTTCTACTGAGTCAAATAAACTGCAAAGAAGAAGTATTGCAGTGTGTTAGAGGAATCCCCTTTGCAGTAAGATAGGCTGGTATTTTCTGTAATTGTGTGCTGTTCTTTATAGTAACAGCAGGTGGCCTCTAAAGTAGGGGCTTTGAATTGTAATAGGGATATTTCAGTGACTGAAAGAAAACTTCCTGTAACTAGTGACAATATCCATCTGTGTTTTATGTTCATATCTTCAAGGTTCAACTGAACTAGATCATGGGTGAGAGGTTAAAAACAAGGTAAAGGTAAAGCAGGGCTTGCAGGAACACATCTTTCCTGATTAAAACCAGAAATCTGGCCTACTTCCAAGTGCAACAGAAAGTCAGGCTGAAGTGTAGAGGTTCTGGCTGTCTTGATGGAGAAAAAACTGATTATATGGCTTCAGTATAATCTCTGAGAGGTGATGCCTAGTCAGCATAGTCAGGAAGACATATATAACTTGTGTAGCTTTTGAAAGTTAGTATATACATATATGAACCCTTAAATGATCTTATACTTAATGGAGTTAAGCTGAAAAATACCTCTAGATGAAAAAGAAGACATTCTACCTTCCTTTTTTCTTTTCTGTCAATGCATTTTCCAGAATCCTGCATATTGTGGAACAGTAACAGAATAATAGAATCATTTAGGTTGAAAGAGACCTATAAGATCATCAAATCCAACTATTAACCCAGCACTGCCAAGCCCACCACCAAACCATGGCCCTGAGTGCCACATCTCTGTGTCTTCATTCCCTCCAGACACAGAGTTGCTGGTAACTGATGGGAAGTGTCTCAGTGAGCAATTCTACCAATTGCCTCTACTGAGGATCCTTGGATGGATCCTGTCCAGCCCCATAGATTTGTGTGTGCCCAGGTGCTATAGCAGGTCATTGACCACTTTCCCTTGGATTATGGGGGCTTCATTCTGCCCCCCCATCGCTGTCTTCCAGCTCAGGGGGCTGGGTACCCACAGAATGACTTCTTATTAAGAGACCAAGGTGAAAAAGGCATGAAGGCACCTCAGTCTTCTCATCCTTCATCACTACGTTTCACTCCAGATTCAGTAAAGGATGGAGATTCTCCTTAGACTCTCTTTTGTTGCTAATGTATGTTTAGTTGTAATTTTTAGCATATAGGGATTGCCTGCTTCTGCATCTTTAGATTTCCTTCTTGAGGAATGTCAGGCCTTCTCGGACTCCTTTGTGACCCAAGGGACTGCCAATCTGGGCCATAAGCAGGCCAAAGTCTGCTCTCTGGGAGTCCAACGTAGCAGTTCCACTGACCCCACTCCTTACTTCTCCAAGAACTGACTCATATTTGGAAGATTTGTGTCACTGAAACAATTTGTGGAGGAAGGAGGATGTTTCAACCATTTTGAAGAAATATGCATAAATATACATTCTTAATATATTAATTAGGAAGCACTATGTTTTTGACTTCTTAAGAGTTACAGTCTTATAACCTGAGACAACGCTGAATTTCTTCTGCTGCCTTCAATACAGGGAGCCAATGTGCCTATGGGAAAGACAGCAATTCTCATTTTTTTTCCTGACACGTGGAAATCCTGCATGCAATGGAAACTTTTCTTACAGTATAGCAACATCTGTGATAATGTAATTGGTATTGCATGTTTGTGAATGTGATTATTGTATTTTTCCTACAATGCGATGATTTTCCCAAAAAGGGTTGCAGCCATAACTGGCCTACTTTCAGAATCTCTAATTGCTAATTCTCAACACTGCAGTTTCTTTAGAATATTTTTTTTCCAGAGCATGGTAAAAGAGGGTTGAATTGGAACAGTTGTAGAAATCACAGAAGAATGTTTTGCAGTACTTTGCAATCCCATTAAGGTCTTTTAGCTATACTAACATTTGTAGAAATCTGGAGAGATCTGGATTTTTGTGACAACAAAAAATGACTAATGCATTGAACTCTTTTCAAAGGGTAGTGTTTCGTGGGAAGTGGCTAGTAGGAATATGGGAGTTTCTAGGTGATTTGGTTTCTTTGGTAAAATCTGAGCTGGTGTCCTTTTTGTTTGACATGGATACCTGTCAGCTAAGAACTGGACTGAGACCTTGAGCTCACTTCAGAGCAACAGATGTGGCACTGTAATGAGAGTCAAGCATGTCTGACTTAAACCATGTTTTAACTAGAGATGCAGATGCAGGGCACAGCAATCTGCTGTCCAGTATCTTGAGTCCATAAGGCAAATTGCTGAGCTCCTGTGTGATGATATCAATCTAGTTACTAATGTTCTTCAGGCATAAGATGGAGTTACACTTCATCACGTAGCTATCCCATATGGGTTCTATAAATGTCAAAGCTCTTAGACCATTCTACCTGCAGGCTGGAAGAAACAGTATTTATCTCTGAGTAAATCAGATCAATATGGTATCATCTGCTGCCTAATGCTTGTGAAAGACTGACATTTGTAATTTCCTTCTCTTTTTGGTATCAGTTTCCACTACAGAGTTCAGTGTGGATGGGGAAACTGGTATCCATTAGTTGTTGGAGGAAACGTTATGCTTTTATCTGGAAAAAGGGAAAGAAAAAGTTTGAAAGAACTCAGTCTAGTTGTGTTATTCTAAAACAAACTGTGAAAGTTAAACTTTTTCTCCACTACTTAGTAGATGGCTTAAATAATTTCAGAACTTCTAGGTATTTCTGACAGATCCTGGATGATAGATAATATGTTTACTACATTCAGCTTTCCCATGTATCATCTGTCTTTAAATGCAGATGGAGACAGTGAGGAATGGGGAATAATAAAAATAAACATAACTGCAGTTGGATGAAGAGGTTTTGGGGTGTGGGGGAAGCATTTTAAGCACCTGGAAGAAAATTGCAAAAAGATGAGTAGCCAACTTGGATTTTTAAAGAATAAGTCATATGAAGAAAAAGGAATATATGAGAGTTATGGGCCCCATAGACAGAAGAAAATCAAATATTTGGGCTGTAGATGTTGGTACTGTCTTGCATGTTTTGGAAACTAGGCTTAGCTAAAACAGCTATAAGCTGAATTCCAATGTGCTTTGAGAAGCATTATCAGAGAGTGTTTACAGGTTAGTTGATGTCCTGATATCAAAGTGGAACGATATTTTACTCTTCAGGTCTATCCTGTGGCTAGTTTTGTTCAACACCCACTGACCTGTATTGACTAGGGTGATCTGACTAAATAAACTGAAATTGTAAAACTCAAAGACTGCTGGGAGGACAGAATTAGGATGCATAGTGATCCTAACAAGTCAATGAGTGGTCTAAATAAACGAGGATGCTTTATTCTTTCAGGGAACAAGTCCAAAGTATCAATGACACTCCAGGAAAATAGCTGACAAAATGTGGGATGCCTCAGAGTAAGTCCTTGGGTTCTGCTGCATCACAAGCTGAAGAGGAGAGCAGTTTGCCTTTTGTGCAGCAATACATCATCACATGGAGATACTGGCAAAGCTTTTAACTTCCAAGTACAGGAGGCATAAAATTAAGCGTGAAGAAGAATGAAGCTATTTTGTTTCTGCACCAGTAGCAAGTAGATAGAGCTTCAATAGCAGCAAGGAGGAGTTGAGGTAATACTAGAAGAAACTTTATAAGGGTAAAATAGTTTACAATTGGACTAGATAGTCTGTGCCAGTGATGGAATATCTGCTTTGTGCAGCTTTAAGAACAGGTTTGGCAAACGCCTGTTAAAATTTGCAAGTACCTTTGGCTTGTTTTGGGATGAGTGACTGTGTTCTTTAGGTGTCTTCCAGCAACTGCCCTTCTTTATTATTCTATAGCTGAGACCAAAGCTTTTGACCTTCCAAAAACCAAGGCTCTGTGTCTTTAAAAATAGTTGTTGTAGGGTCTTTGTAAATAGTGAAGTCTGTCCTTTAAAAATATCCCTGCAGTGCAGTTGTAAAACAGAATCCTGCTGGCCTTGGTTCAGTCTGAAAAATCAAGTGGTTATGTGAGCTAGACATGACAGCAAAAAGTAGGTCCATTAACTGCCTACTGCCAGAACACAAAAAGGAATTAGCCATTGGAGTAAGGAAAACGGAAGAGTATGGAGGAATGTTTAAGGCCTTTTTCTTTTCAAAATTTCATCTTAGTCCTTCGCGTAAAATGTGTTATAATTAGACAGTTGTCAGTATAGCTGTTGTATTAGAACAGGGTGATGAGTGGGAGGAAGGAGTCTGTGATATTTCTAGGAAGTATTTTGCTGATGGAGCTTTTTCTGGTTTTCCCCCTCTTTGAGCTGGAGCAGCAGTAAGACACTGGTATGTTTCTCAATTACACTCTAGACACCTCCTTTCAGCAACTGTGCTTCACTGACCCGTGGAATTTAACTTCTTTTGTGTTTTCCCCATGTGTGTCTACCTCTCTCTGCTACAACTGGTTGTTAAACCAGCTCTGATTACTGTGTTTCATCTCCTTTTGCTTGTCTGATGCTGGTCTGAGCTCATTCAAGGTCTTTGTCCTATTGTCTTTCAGCAGCTGCCATCCCTTGTTTCTTTGCTGTCATTCCAGACTTCTGAGTTTCAGGATACCACTGTTGGTTTTGATTGCTGTCTTTCTAACTGCTGTGGTATTTCTGCCTTCAAAGGGTAATATTTATCAATCTCCTCAGCTCTTCCACTTCTTTATTCCTCCTCACTGTTACTTGCTCTTTTACCACACTGAAATCCATCACTTATCCCCACCAGCCACTTGGCTGTCTAGGAGCCTTGCTCTTCTTAATATTCCTACCCCTGTTCCTTCTACTCTGACTACAGGTCCTTCAATTTTCCCTGCTGGCCGTTGTTTAAGTTACTTTACCCTGCACTGACTCCACACTTCATTAGCTCCTGCTATCTGTGGCAAAGCTTAACCTCCTGGCTTCTCTCCTGCTTTCAGCCTCTCTCATCCTTTGGTTGTTTTTTTGTCTGTTCCAGTTTTCTCATAGCTGTCTCATATCTTTGTCTTTATTGTTCTACACTCTACACCATCTGCTGTGCTGCTGCCTGCATGACTCATCCTGAAAACAATAAAAATCCTACTGCATTCCCAATCATTACACTAGGGAGCCAATGAAGGCATGCCAAAATCTACATCAACAGCAGTCAAACCAAGGTCCTCACGGAATTCAGGTACATAATTTTTGTTTAAATCAATACAAGTTAACTGCCAAATACATCTGAGAATCCTGCCAAAGCTTCATCTTAACTTTAAGGAAAGGAGGCAATTGTTTCCTGGGGCTGGATTTGAAAACACCTCTGCAGGGATGACCTGCAGGTTCTTAAGTTTCTTAGCAAGTAACATGAAAAAATTTTTCGGCACATACAGTTACTGAGTGGTTTATGAGCATAGGCAACATGTGGTCTGTACACAATAGAACAAACTAAGAAAAATCTGTCACAAATATCAAGATTCATATACATAGTAGACAAGGCATTAAATATGAAAAATCATAAAACCAGGGAAATGGAACATTCCATCAGGCTTTCTTTAAAGGTACACAAGGCACATAATGCTTAAAACCACTGCTAAATAACAAAATTAGTAACAAACTATATTCAAATCATAGTTTGGTTTCACAGCCTAAGGAGAAATAATTTCAGATGTATGAGGATTTTTTTTTCCCTCTAATGTTTTAAAAGGCAGCAGACACACAGTTATCTTAAGTACTTTTCTGTCTAAGGTAAGCCCAGGCTACACTTCACTGAAATCAATGGAGACAGACCTGTGCAAAAAGGGAAATAATGCTTGTAGTATTTTGGATGTGTCTAAGGGTTGTGTTTCACCACAGCTTGTTTACTAGACTGCAACTGAACAAGCCTAATTTTACCCGCTTTGCATGGGAAGTACAAGGTACTGCCTTTAGTGCACCTACATTTGGAAAATAAATCACTTTTACTTAAACACTGTCAATAACATCTGAAGCTGACTAAGGAAATTCCTTCCACCATTAGTACTTCCAGCATTCTCATCAGCTACTACTCAATCTTTTTCAACCTTGACAGCTTTAAATTTTACCTTTCTTCAGTTCCAGTCCCCTGTAAAGCTGTAGGTTCCCCACTGGATGGCAGTCCCTGCAATGTTATTCGTTCTGGGAAGAAAAGTCCAGCTTTAAAGCAGTGAACTGAAATCTCAAACTGCTTTGTAGATGAATATGTACACAAAATATTACAGCGGTGAGTACATTTGCATTCTTTTTTCTTGTTGCTACAGTATAAGCGTGTGAAGGATTGAAGGATTTTTCTCTATGTGTCTTTCACTCAAATTAATTTTCAATTGAAATTTCAGGGCTTAAACCCATGCAAGAGGGTAACACTTTTGTGGATCAATCCAGCCAAAAATTTCAAAGCATTTTACACAGACTAGGTCAATTAAAAAGTCAATGTGTGTGTGTGTATGTGGACTTTATACATACCTCATAAAAGGGAAAAAAATCTACATTTTTACAAAGTCGTATGAATTACACAGAACTACAGTGCTTACCTAGAAAGATAAAAAAATAAGGCTTCAATGTTTTGATTGAACATCCACTGTACATCTGATGGTGGGGATGTAATTCAATGGGTAAAAGGAACAGATTATTTAAAATACAGTAGGTATGCAGATCAGAACCACATAGTACTGAAATTATGACCGATGTTTTTAAATTGGATGTCAAAGCATAGATTGCAGAGGTAGAGAAAACCATGTGGACTTTGCCAGGATTTCTGTGTATATGGTTTTAGAAAAATTCCTGCCAAAAGCTGGGATTCTTTGTGCTGGCATCTGTCTGGAAGCAAAAGGTGAAAAAGTACTGGTACAGCCTCATAAAATACTTCAGTCTTCAACATGCATTTCCCTAAGGTGGAAAGGTTTTCACCCTAGTATATTTTAAGGCAATAAGAGTCTACTGTTTCACTTAGATAGAAATTTATATAACAGCTTATTACAAATAAGTCCTCTAGAAGTCCTTCAAAAGTGAAAGGGAGATAAATGGATATAGGAAGAAGGTTTGCTTATCAGTGCCTGTAGAAAAGACCTCTTTTAACACCCTTTACAGATGCCTATGCCTGAGCATTTCAAAGCACTTCTGTCACACAGACGGTTGGTTTTGTGCACCTTTTAGAGATGTCATGTTGAGGTGGTAAAGTGACTAGCTTAAAGATATGTAGCAGCTTAATCACCGTGCTAGGAATAAAATTAAGATCTAATTGTCAGTTCTGCATCGAACTAACAGTGCTGGGGACTGTCAGCAGCAAGCATTCACTAAAGTTTTCAAAAATTTTTTTTTAATTCTAGATAATTTCAGGGTAACAATGGCTTTTAAAATGTTTTTGTCAAAGGGCACTTTCTGTAGAAAAAAAATTGCAGCAACATTTTATTGAGTTTAAGTACAGTACGTCCTGCTTACTGGTTTGTTGGCAAGCTCCATCTCTTCTGTTTCCTGAAATGCAGACTGCAAGATTATTCCTTCACCCTCCTTCACAACTCATATATTATTGAAATGGTTACTCCCAGCTCTCTCCCATCAGTTCATTGTGCTAAATTTTCTCCCTTGATAAGCTTTAAAAGGAGCTTTGACAGATTTTCACTTCTGTTTACCCTTTTGCTTGTGCCCCATATACTTCTGCTGAAATATAATGTAATTCTTTTCCATGCACGCCTTGCTTTAAAACTGCCTCTGATCCTGTGATGCCTCCAAAATTAGAGGACTGGAGTCCAGCTCCGGTGCTGAGAGCAGTCCGATGGTGCCCCTCCATCTCCCCCTGTTGCCCATCTGTTTGCAATTCGCCCAAGGGCAATTTGTAAGCTCCTTGGGACAAGGGCAGCCTCTGTTTCTGCCACACCTTGTCCAAGTTAAGAACTCCTCAGCATTTTGGTTACACCCATAGTAGATTTTGCATTAATTAAATTTTATCACGCAGAACCCTATTATCAAATTCCTGACTGTTTATTTCTGTCTGTCTGAGGTTTCAGATTACTTTCTTTCTAAAACTGTCTTTGACACTTTTCCACAGTTTTTACATCCGGCTTTCCTTCCCATTTCCTCCTCTCTCCTCTCCAGCTTTCTGCTTGCAGGGAAATGCTGGTGCTCTCATTAGTATGGCCCGTTTCTTTGCATTTCCGAGGCCTTTATTCAAACCCCAGGCCAGCAACTTTCTCCCTGTTTATTCTGAGCTTTTCTGTGTCTGGGAGCGTGCCCGGACACACCCTCCACTCCTGCCCAATCCTTTTCCATGCTGACGCAATTTGTTTTTTTTTGTCTGCTGCCTGTCCTGAGATAACCTTATTCGCTATCCCCACGTAGTCACATCCTCTCCCTTAGGAAGAGAGTTTTCTCCTCAGCTGGACAGTTCTTGCTGCAATAACGTGCAGACCGTGGGTAGATAATCTGGGAGAAAAAGCATGTTACTTTTTACTGTACTTCGAGCTGACACCAAGGGCAGAGGCAAGTTCTGCACAGAGTAGGGCAAACAGCTGCATGGCAATGAAGCTACAGCAGCTCCAGTGCAGCTGGACACATGCCTATTCTTTCTGAGTGACTGACCCCTCAGAAATGGTGAGGAGAAGGAAAAATTGTAGGAATTTACTGATTTAGTGCTTAACTGCTGGAGAGGTAAGATACTCAGTTATTGTTGATTTTTTCTCTTCTTAGGCTGAGGAAAATATCCTTAAATAAAGAATGTCCCACAGAGTTAGAAAGAACAGTCATCCATTGAGGATAAACTTGGAGTACAGTCTAAAGCTTTGTTCCTGACTGAGATAGGCACTTCTTTATGGTGTCGATACAGACAATTTTAGGGTTTTGGTTTGGACAGTCATGGCCCAGCTGTGACTGGCATCCAGAAACATATCACAGGGGCACCACATTTGGGGATGTCATTTAAGGCTTTTCTCTTGCATGGACAACTGTCAATAGACTTCTCCAGTGCACATAGTGGAACCACATTTGTGCTCTGAATTTTAGGTGGTGATCTTTGAATTGCTGTGTTGCCCTAATAGACTCAGAACAAATTATATCTGCCTGAAAGGTCTCCTGTATTCTCTTGTGTTCATTTATGAAATGGACTTGCACGTAGATGAAGTACCAGTGGACAAAAGGAGGTTGCTGTAACTTGTACCCGCTTCGCCACAGCATGACTTTAAAAGATTTTATTAAAGACTTTTTGTAATTGACACTCGCTTGCCCTGTACATATTTACCTGTTTTGTATTGGGGACTTCAATGGGACTTATTCTAGGCATCTTTGTGATATGTCTGCCCTGCAGGAAACATCCTTGGGTCCTATGGAGCACGCTGGGCTCCCACACGAGTTTTAAGCCCCACGCTAATTGCCCTCCACACAACCTCTGAGAGTAGCAGCCTTTGACGATTCCCGTTTCACATCTGTATTTTCTTACTGATTAACGAGTATTCTTATCATTACTAAAAATACATGGTCATTGCTTGTTCTGTGGCAATGCTCAGAGGAGCAAGCTCCCATTGGGTTTCACTGCTTTGGTTATGCAAACCCAGGGATGGCACTGCTGTGTTCACAGGAGGCAAGTTTATATATCTGTGGGTAGGGAGGCAAAAGGAGCCTGGTGATTAGAGAGCTCTTCCTCTAGAGGTACTACCTGCTCCATCCCTCCAATCTGAAGGACTTGCATACACCATGGAATTGAAACTTTTTAGTACCTGCCAGAAGGTTGTTTCTGACACATTTCGGGAAGCACTTTCACCATGCATTTGAAAGGTTTTCTTATATCCTTGAAAAATATCTGCTAAGCTTTAATTCTTACCTGATTATGCGTTTTGGGAGGACCTCTCATTTGCTGATTTTTAGATAGAACTGCATTGCTCCGTATTTTACTTGGATACATTGTCCTCTAGGGGCACATAGAAAAATTCCCTGGTGGGAATCGCTTCTGGGTGGACTGTGGGTATTTATGTCTGTGAAAGCTGGATGTTTTGCAGCCTGTGAACACACACTTCTTTAAAAGCCAAACAGTCTGAGAAATATAAATCTTTAATGACTTTTGTCTTTTCTTATTAATGCAGTACTTTTCTTGATGATGAAAAGAAAGACATGGGAAATGTACTATCTTGGTCAAAGATCTGTCATATGATTTCTATTCACTATAGAGTGACCACCGGATAGCGGAGGATGTGGGCTGTTTTGAATAGCTTCTGTATATATGTCATATGTCTAAGTGACTGCTGGTATTGTAAGTAATTAAAGGATGTATTAAATATAAAGGATTAATGTAGCCCCAACAAAATTAGAGATGTCCAGGAAGGCAGACTATACTTAACCTTATTCCTGAAATGTTTAGTCAGACTGTTCTGACACTAAAACATATTTTTTTCCTGAGTAGAAAAGAGGACATCCAGTACAGGGCAAAAGCAGAAGTACACAGCTTCATGAGCAGCAGAGTCTGCTGACAGTCTTATCAGCTGTAACTGAGAGAGAAGAGAGGAGAATGATAAAACCTCAGGGGAAGGGAAGGAGGAGACACAGATATTTACCTCCTACTCCTTAAAAAGGAAATTCTTTGAAGCAAGGGAGCTCCATAACTAGAGGTGCTGCTTGAAGAGAAGTGCACCTTGCATTGCTGGGGAAGATGCAAAAGATGCTGAGGAGTTTTCAGGAGGCTGAGCTGGAGTCCTGCACTCATGTTTCAGATGCACAGAGAAGCAAGGGTAGGTATGTCTCAGGTGGTGCAGAGCGACAAGGTGGATGCTGACGTGAATTATCCACATGCCATAAGACAGGGCCATGCAGGGATGCTTGCAGGAGTGCTGAAAGCAGCAGGACTGCGTCAGCTTGGTGCCACAGAGATACAAAATCTTGTTTAGTATTTAGGTGCTAATGTTCACTGTACTGTGCTGCTTCAAGATATGAAAATGAGTCACTTGGTGACACCTAGATCTCAGTTGTGCTGTGTAGCATAGCCTGTCTATTTCATTTAAGCTGTGAGTTAAGTGGCTGAGGTTGAGAATTTTGTTTTGACAAATCAACTGTAAGGGAGTAGGAAGGTGGAGTTTAGCAAGAACATCTATGGACTGTGGTGGAGTCCTGGAAAGTTGTGCCTTCAGGAAAGAGGGGGAAAGTTGAGGGAGAAAGAAAGAACATCATTGCTGGCATCTGGAGGATAGTTTCAGACCAGATGTAGCATCCCTGAATGAAAAGTCTTCCCAGCCAGAGAAGTAGGAAACCAAATTGAAGTCTAATATCAAAATATGTTGACTGTTCACAGAATGATCTCTGCCACGGATATAATAATTTTCTTGAAGTTTTTTATGAGCATCATTTAGTTGTTGTTATCTCCTTACCCTATTTTAAGCTTTAGAAGAGAACTGAGATCCTCGTGCAGATTCCCATTGATACCAATAAAAATCAACAGCATGTCAGTGAAATCCTGACCAAATACAAATTTTCCCTGCAACACCATTCATTTCCAGATTTATCCAAGAAATTCATCCTTTCCTTCTTTTATTGTATAAAACTGTGTGTTCAGTTCCTTGCAGTTAGCAGCATGACAGTAACAAACCATTAAAAGAAGGATAGGGACTTTGGAGAAGAGCTCAGGAAATTCTTGCTGCTCATCAGGGACTGGGGGTGGTGATTGTGAGGGAAGCTGATGAGAGCTCTGGCAGAACAGGTGTGGTGAGGAAATGTGGAGTTAGACAGGGAGGGATAAATGGGAGGGAGGGAGGGAGGAAAGGCAGCTGTATCCTGGGATTTGTAGGTGGTGACAAGAAAACTGTATTTGCTGTGACAGTAGATAGTGAGCAAGCAGGACATCTGTCATCTTTACTTTTCATAACTATGGAAAATACTGTTAGAGCTTCAAAGTCATATTGCTTTTTCAAAATGAAATCATCAAATACCATGTTTCAGGGAGGATCATTGTCTACCTTAATCCCATGCATGATCTTTGCCTTTTGGCCCTGGTTTGTTAATTCGCTCAGCTGTTATGTGCACACTTATCAGACATGTAAGAGCCAGGCCAGCATTTCTCATCGTTATCAGGGATGATACTTTGAGCTCTAAAGCAGCCACATATGTGGGTAAAAGACTTGCAATTGGTACTATTTATTAGCTACTGTTTTCCAGAGCATGAGAAACAGTGAAGCTTTATAACCCTATTGTAAATATGAAAAGACAGACTTTTAACTGAGGAAGACAGCAATTGCAATGAAATATGCATTATGAAACCATGAGCATGTTCCTTTATCACAGAACACTGTTGGGAAATGCATTAACTGTTAACCACCAGTTAACTGGCAGGTCAGGCAGACAAACCAAATGTAAAGGTCTATTACCTCTTACAGCCACCCTAGGAATGACAGCTCAGCTGGGAAGCTGGCACAATTCAACAAGACCTTGTCGCCTTGCTTCCCCTGCTGCCATCTATTTTGTAGTGATTTGGGAAAGACCATCATTTGGTCGTTGGAAATACTAGAATGATCAGCAGTCACTCTCAGGAATACCTGATCATAGCCAATAAGTCTTCTCTATGAATAAACTCTTTGATGTGTATCCATATTAAAAAACCCATTTGCTATAAAATATGACTATGAAATGTATAGAAAATAGCAGTTAGTTGTATTTCAAATGACCACTGATGGGTTATGGCTTTATGAAAAAGAACTTTGAATCCTTGGAGAAGGGATGAATTAAAAAAGAGGCTAATGATTAAATGTAAAGAATTTTGCTTGGGAAAAGCATTGGCAATTCATTAAAATACCTGAAAGGCAAAATAAGTTGGTTTTGCTTTCTATTAAGTTATGTGTAAGATTTTCAAATTTAGCATTGCCTTGAATATAATTAAATGTGTTTTGGAGTTGGAGGGAAAACAAATTATGGAGATATGTGCCAGAAGGAACCTGAGTCTTGTCCACTGAGCTTTCCAGAACTGTAAAAATCTGGGGGTGATGTACAAGACCTAAAAAAGTGGTAAGATAGAAGTATTTCTAGCCATACCAGAAAAAGCTCTGCTCTTGGCAGATAGTAAAAGCAAAATTTCAGAAAATGTTTGAACCTGTCTAAGAGTGTGCTGAGGTTTTTTGGTGTAATTCTGCAGTTTTCTGAATCCTCAGTGAGTTGTTCAAACCATAAGAGCAAAAAACTAAACCATGAAAAAAGAGTGATTAATTTTCTGCCAGCTAAGCTTCCTGACTTGGTTTTCCATTTCATCAGATGGGTGTCCCTGTGGGCTAAAGGGAAAGGGAGGGAAGAGACAGCCAGGGGTCTGAGGAGGAGGAATCATTGTTTTGAGCAGCAACTAACCATCCAGAAAGGCACAGTTTTACAGTATGGCAAAGCCAAAATTAACTTAAATACTATGCAAAGAGGAGTTTTAAAATAATGGGGTTTATTGAGTTGATAGGAACATTCCTGCTCTTTTTCCAAGAATTGTGCTCACCTCTGTGAGTTGTAGCATATAAAAAAGAATACAATATTTTATATTTTAGATTAGGATTGCTGCAGAAAATTCAAATAGAAAAGAAAATATTTTTGAAGTGAAATGAGGAGGATATGGAAACATGAAATCAAATGCACATCAGAAAACAGGAGGAAGGGTAAAAATCTGTTTTATTTTTATATAGACTGAAAGATTTTAAATAAATAAAAAAGCCAGAGTTTTACTAAAAAATAGCAGCAGTTGTCCAGTTTCCGCCAACATTTTTTTATTCTGTGAACCAGGCTACCAAACATTGGTGGTCAGTGCTTTATTGACAAAATAACTCAAACATCCTCCCATTTATCATATCATTCCTTCTTTGGGTATCTTTTTGGAGTCAGGTGTGGATGTGGAGTGATATACAGTGGCACAGTAATTAAGAAATTGCCTTTTTCTTGTTAAATACATGTGATGATTCCAGGTGGCTTGATCCGTCTTTACTAGGTAAAATAAGAAGTTCACCAAGTATTTGATTGAATAAAGACTGCAGAAAGGTGCCCAGACAGTGAATTCAGTTGTCACACTACCTGTGAATCACCCAAAGGCTAAATTGTAATTCCCTTCACAGCTCCACGTGTATCCAGGGTAATTTCAGAAACACCTAACACCATCCTAGCCTAACAGGAACCCAACTTTGCTGCTCTGTGAATCGAGGTAAGCCATGGTCCTTTCCTGTTTCTGTTGGGAAGTTCAGCAGGCGTGTCATGAAAGGTTATCAGTGTAACCCAACCAGCATCCTTGCAGGATAAACCCAGGCAATTCCAAGCAGAGGAACAAAAGGTCAGAGCACTGCAAACCCAACACCGCCACCAGCATCTTGGGTTACAAGGTTATGGTACAGAGGAAGGAGGGGGAGGAAGCGTAGCCTAGTAAACACTCAGTCAGCTCTCAAAAATAGAAAGTGACATGGATCCTAGGAGTAGAAATATGAAGCTACTGTACAGTGCATGTTCACCTGTCATTATCACTTACATGTGCTGAGAGGTAGGGCAGCTGGCTCCAAATTTCTGCCCCAACTGAAGAGATATTTTTAAATAAAGTTAATGCAAGAAATTTAATTTACCTTGGCGGCAGGAGAGACTCTGGAACTTTCGTGATCATATTAGACAGTAGTATTTCATGGTTTCTCATGTTGAATCAGTATTGTTCCAGAAGTTTACATTCAGGTAAAACTGTGTATAAAAATGAGCAAGTTCTTGTTCTGCTACAGTCTTAATTCATTTTAGCAGCCTTTTGGTTAAACTGCTGCACATTTCCTCTTCATTTGCTGTATGCCAGAGAGCAGGTCTTTGAGGGTCTTTAATCTGTATTCTTTGGTTTTTAGGAAACCTCTAAGTGGAACATGGTTCATTGAAGTGAAATGTCTTTGGTGCCATCTTTGAGTCATGGATATGTCCTCTTCAACATCATCAGCAAAATTCTGTGCAAGGCAGCAACTTATTTAATGTTGTCTGATACAAGCATAGAGGAGAGACTGAAACTGGGATATTTACACTGCTATTGCAGATTGTACCAGAAATAAATGATGCAGACACAGATACTTAATGCAGCAGTAATAATGTTAGTTAAATAGCCTCACTTTACATTTGAAAAGAAAATAAAAGACACCAGAATAAGGAGCTTGACCAAAAGACTCTGTCAACTGTTAGACTGTGTAAGCCAGAGCCCTATTAGTCTCCAGCTATGCTTCTGAGTCAGCTTGTGGAATTAGCTGCTTTGCCTCTCAGTGCATGTCAACTTTGGAACAAGCCATAAAAAGGCAGGTTCTGTTTCACAAATACCTCCAAGTCTTTCAAAACTTTTGAAATCTTCTGAAACTTGTAATTAGGTATGACTTTGTTGAAACCTCTGCTTGCAGAGTGAAAAGGTCAGTCTCTCTATTTAAGTCTTTCTCTTTTATGTACACTGGACTTGCAAAATCTAGTAAAAAACGTCAAAACTGATAATTTGAGTAAATGTGTTTGGTTTGACAAAGTAGTTTCTGAAGCAAAATCTATTCTTTAAACAGATTTGTCATTGTTCCAACATAATAATAAGGCAGCTGAGAGGCATGACTCTCTCATCTAAAGACTCCTGTACTGAACAGGATTTTTTTTGTAGTGACTGCTTCTCACCACATCTCGGTCCGACATGTCTCTGTGGGCCTGGAACTGGTTGCATGGTTTTGGAACTGTTTTGTATTGGCAGGTCATTCCTGCATAAGGGCTGTTGATGTACCTCTGCCCTGTACTTTATGGAACTATTATTTAACTCTTTTCAGACAAGACATGGGGTTTACTTTCCTGATAATTACATTCCTAGTGTCCTGGTGCTGCCAATGTTTCCATATATCTGGGAAAATTCCTGGGTATTTTTGTGGGAGACTTGCTGTGATTCTGAATAAAGACTGAATGTAGCTAGCCTGTCTTAAAATCAGGCAAACTGTTTTAGATAACATGAACCAAATTAGAGTAATTCTCCTATAAGTGCTTTGAAGTTTGATTATGTCTTTATAATATACATCTAATACAGTGCAGTGCACACAGTACTGAATTGGTGACATGCAATAATGCTATGCAAGTTATATAATCCAGGAAACCATGGTCTTTGTCTAAAACTACAAATCCTACACTTATTTTGCTCTCCAAAACCAAAATGGGTTTTACCATTGTACTGCAGGGATTGCTCTTTGTATTTTAGCAGCAGTTGTAGGAACCATAAATCGGGATTAGGATTTTGATGTTCCAGGTACTACACAACTAAAGACAAAAATTACAGTTTCCCAGAAATTTTCAGTGAAACTTAATAAAGCAATTCAAGTGAGATGCAGCCAGTTAATATTATCCTGATAAACCCTAAGGAAATTTGTAGGAGTAAAGGACCAGAAAATACAGTTAGGGTTTCTTGATTTGATTTATTAATACATTCAATCCTACTTCACGTCTGAAACCTCCAGCTAAACTGGAGCATTCATCTGAAAGGAGTAGAAAACAAATAGAATTAAGCTGAAGAAACAATACAGAAAGGAATTGGAGCTACCATGGGTCACAGTAATACAGCTTTGAGTCGACAGACAGACATATAGATGGATATATAGATGATGCTGGTATTGTTTGGAAACGGGTTGGAAAAAGGAGCTGTATGTCAGCAGAAGATAACTTTGTACCTCAGGACCCACCATAAAAAGTGCTGCATTCAGATACTTCTTTTAAAACAAGAAAGGAGGAAGAGGGATAGATCAGAAGACAAAATTTGCAGCAGGACAGCTCTGGAGTAAGTCTAACAAAACAGGGTCAAGCAGCAAGACCAGCAACTGGTACAAACCATAATTGATAGAAATCCACATATATGGTAATTTATATATTTATAGCTCTGCTCCACAATAATGTCCACATTTTCCACACCGCTTATTAATTTCCTCAATCATCAAAGACACAAAAAAGGATACCCTTTAAATCCAGAAAAAGAGTATTTATTGATTTTTTTTTTGCCTTTTTTGTTTTTATTGACTAAGCTACCTGGGAATGTTAATAGTAACTAGCTACAAACAAATGATTACTCATGGTTGATGTAATTTGTCCTACCGGGTCGCTCAAGGTTCAGTAAGAAATTAAACATCAAGCAAAAGAACTTGCAATAGCTAAATGCAGCAAACCAGCTAAATGATAGCTTATGGGCATAGTGTTTGAGTCATGCTCTCACCACCCCTGCAGAGTGTATCTTCTGGCCAATGCTCCCTCTGCCCTCTGGTTAGCCTGAATCACACACACCCCAGGAAAAGAGCCAGCTTTTGTGATTACAGATTCCATGAAATTCTTGCATGAGTGGGGTCAAAAGCTTGCTGTTCTTCAAGGGCACAGGCGTCACTGAATTTTTGCAGTACCAAGATGGCTCAAGAACTTATGAGCTGGGGAGGGGAAAAAAATGTCAGTCATTTTAGACTGCTTGTTTCAGATGTTACTAGCCGTCTAATATGTGCTCCAAAAAACCTGATTACTGCATAATTTTGGGGAATACAAATGGTGTGTAGGGTTTCTTGCACATCATTTTATATTTGTTTTCCCTATGCCTGGGGGCTTTGCAGTATGAAAACAGAAACCACATACCCAGAGCTTAGGCGATATCCTCTCTGTGTTCCAGTCCAACATTGTTTCTATCACACAATCAAAGCATAGTCACTAATTCTGTAAGCCTACAAGGATGTTATATCACCTCCTGTGAAAGCCTGTGGTGAAGGTGACCCAATCAACAGAGTAAGCAGGTTATCCTGTTGCGTAATTTTCTTTATAGTAAAATTAGACATGGTCTCAACCAGCAAAGTTTGCTTTGAGATCCACATTTTTCTGAGACTCAGGTTCACTTAAGTAATTTTTAAAAAACAACTGTTTCTAACTAACTTGTAAATTTCTGTGTAAAGTTAGACCAACAATTGCAAAAGGACTTAAGGCTTATGTTTTCAATCTTAAAAGCACCCAACATAAGAATAGTAAAAGATGTAAGGGTGCAAATGACCTAGTAGTTTTGTACTAAAATATAAAAAGTCCTAATCATTTGTCACCTGCTCCTGTGACCCAAAATGGCTCACATCAATGTTAGCCTCCAAGAGCAGGATAAGTGCATCCAATTTGTCACTTGGGAATGGTCTACTTGCACCAGTTCCCTAATTTTATCCAGGAAAGTTTGGAAAAAGGCTGTGGGCCATCATCATGTGTGCAACACACCATGAGAACTTAATACGACAGACAGCTGACTTGTTTTATCCAGAAATGTTTGCAGGCACTGCTAACAATAGACAGAGCCAAAAGTTATCTGACTTTTATTTCCTTCTGAAAAGAATCAGGTTGTTCCTACACTGTTGACAGTGAATGTGGTTGTTCACACTGAAGAAGTTTCTTCTCCTTACCAGCCTAATCAAAACAGAAATAACTTTCCAGGAGGGAACTTGAGGTACACCGAGCAAAGAGCAGAAGATCCTTAAACAATACCCTGTGTCCTGGGGCCATGATGGGGAGGAATCTGTGTGCCCTGCCCTCCTCCAGGCCTGGTGGCTCCGTGGCTAGCTGCAAGGCTGTGGTGTTTTGGAGGGAGCAGTTGCCTCAGTGAAACAATTTCTGCTTTTTGTAGAACAGAGCCAGTTGGGGTTTTCCGGGTAGCCCCTGTCATCCTGATAGCCTCTCAGGCTGAGGGTTTCATAGGCAGTTAGGAGTTTCTTCTGGTGGCTCTTTGGTTTCTTTGAGTGTGACCGTGAAGAGCTTTCAGAGCTGAGCAGGTATGGAACTGCCTTACAAACCACGTCCTCCAGAGCATGTGAGGCACTGTGATAATTTGTCAGTGGGGTGATGCAAGGAGGGCTGCGTGCCTGGGAGGGCAGAGAAATATTTGATCAACACTGGGAGGGAGTAAAGTCATGGAGTGCAGCAGACACCTAACTCTACCGCAGATTCTGTGCGGGTTTGACAAGGGGCGTGGGGGCATTTAGGAACTGAGGCTTAGCCTAATGCTTTGGCTCTCAAGGGTGTTTTTTGCTTTCCAAGTTGATCATAGGTATGTGCAATAGCAGTTCTAAGTTTAACAGATGAAGTAATGCATATTGAAGAAGTTCCTTACCCAGTTTTTAAAATGTACGGGTTTAGATGTGTTCTTTGAAAGTGTGTTTCACCAGAAAGTGTTGCTCTGATCATGTCCATGGAACCAGATGATTTTTTCTGAAAAAAAGTTTCTGAAGTGGCTTCACATAAAGCTTTTGAACACACTCTGAAAGTAAAAGACAAATAAATATTCTAGTACATTACATTAAAAAAAATATGGTGATTATTGGAGATCTCAACCCATAATTTTTGATAATTTATGTCTAGCAAAGAATTAATCAAGCAGATTTTACAGAATAGTTCTCTTGTACTACAATGGCAGTGAGGAAACTGGAGGGAAAAAATGAATTCTTTAAAGGTTTTGAGCACCAAAGGAAGTTAATGCTAGTAATGAAGTGGATTCAGCATGGTGCCTGTTCTCAGCCAAGCCAATAACTCCTTCAACCACTTTTCAAATTTGTGTTGATACTTAATTTTTATGTTAGATTAATGCAAGATAGCTTAACCTGAGAGTGTGTGAGCTGCTGCAAACAGATGGACTGCGTGGGTTTGTACTTCAGGCTATCTGGGCAGTTCGGGTGTAAAACACTATACGTTTCATACAGCTGTTTGAATGCATGGGACAGGGGATGCAGGACTGTGAACGAAGGTACTGACCCAAGGCTGTTGTGACTTTAACGACATCACTGAGGCCAGAAATGCCACAGTAGTTTATACCATCTGGGAATATGATACATCCTAAAAAATTTGAGACTTGCTCAATAGAGCTGATGAGCAAGCAGAAGCTCGATACATCCTTTCATGTGGAAAGTTCTGTGTGGTTCAAATATTTACATATTTGAAATTTGTTTCAGGATGGACATGCACACTCTTCTCTCTGTCTCTCTTACTCTGCAAGGTTGCTCCAGACCTTTGAAATGCTTAGATTCCTGAGGAAAAGTGCTTCCCAGAATTTTAAAAATTAACAGTCCATGGAGATAAGGAATTAATGCAGGGCAGGTAAGAAGAGATTTCTCTGCAGTCATAAGCAATGTAGATAGTCTCTCATAATCTGAAACACCTTGCCTCTTTTAGATTGATCCTACTATGTATTACAAATTAATGAGAATTACAAAACAGTGAAACACCAGTGAAGACCTCCTGCTTTTATTCCATGCCTCTGAGTTCAGTCCGCATCATGCTTTGGCTGGATATTATCATGTGAAATAAAGGATATCACATACGAGTTATTTGAAATTCCTTACAGTGGCTCTCAAGCCGTGTAGGGTTTCAAGTGCTAACACACCTAGGTAAGTAATGTAACTCTTGTCACACACTGAGATTTTATGTGTCTTAAAATGCACTATTTGCTGCTGTCCATTTTACATCCAGTACTGCTGCTGAAGGTTAGAGACATTTCCGGAGATGCTGGCTCTCTTCTTTTTCTCATTTTATTGTCTTACAGTGAAATTCATCTTCCTTGCCACATTCAAAGCAGTAAACATGTTTTGGGTATCATCTGCAGCAGCATTCTTCATCAGCACAATCTGAGGATCACCTAAGTCCTGATGTGGTGATTTATACTTGCGGTTTTCCCAGAGTACTGGATGTCTTTTTTTTGGACATCTGTTTCAAACCAGTATCTAACTTCCTGGCCTCAGGGCACATCATCCAAGAGCAGACACTGGCTCTGTTCACTTCTGAAGCATTTTGGAGCCATGGTTCCACACAGATGAGATGAAAACACTTGATGACTGAATTTCTGTCAAATTCACCAAAGCTCATCATATAGAATTTATAGACTTAATGCTATCTGCACCAGGACAGTATAAGCCTCATTCAGCATAATATTTGTCAAAATAAACTTCCACTCTCTGTCCCCAAAATTTAATGAGCTGTGTGTGAACTGAATCAGCTCAGTATAGATTGTGGCCACAGTGGTTTTGATCTGGTAGTAGCCAGCCAAAAATCGTCACATCAAACCCTGGCCTCAGGTGTATGCTTTGTGGTTAAGAGCACAATACTGAAAAATGAGCTTCCTGCCTGGCTAACCCTGGGCTAGGATACTAACCCCCATTTTGTTCAGAGCAACAGCTTTTAGGACTGTCTGAACTAGAGCCAAGGAAAAGAAATACATGCTGCCTTGAATGATCTGAAGTCATCTATTGACACTACTTTGAATTTTTATTCTGTTTCCTTTTTATGTATGTTTTTTGTTCAACCATTCTCAACAGAAAGAGTGGCTGCATACACAGAGGAATATTTCCTTTTTGACTTTATGAACCCCACTGAAGGAGGTTGATCATCCCATTCTACAAGAGTTAAAAGTTGTTGTGTAAGCAGTTCTGGCCTATTAGATGGTGCTGGAAATGAGCTATTTCCAATCTCTCTTGCAGGCAAAAGGAGTAAAATACTGTCTGAAGAGCCACTGATTCTGATTGCTAGTGTCATCATTGCCGTGTTCAGAGTCCCTAGAAGAACTATGGCAACCAAAATCTTGAGCAAAATTATGGATATCTCTAAATATAATGTTATTGGATGCTGTGGTCATTCATTGTGCAGCTGTAGTGTCCAAGCTGGTCCACTCCCTACTCTTTTCAGTTACGGAGACAGAGTCTGCTATGCAAAATACAGAAGGGTCTTGGGTACTGTGGTCCTGAAGTTCTGAACCTAAAGGTGCAGATACCCTAAGAACATTAGTATCTGCTGTAGAATTCAAGAATGTCAGCAGGAATTAATTAATTAAGAGGTTCTCCAGAAGAACTCCCTTCTTTTTTAGTATTCCCTTTATCCTCACTGCAGACCTAAATTAAATGTATGCCAGAAAGCCTACTGAAAAGGGAAGAACAGTGAGAGAAAATATCAAACTCAAGTACATCTGAAAAAAGAGATCTCAATTACGATATGTTTTCCAATATGATATTTCAGATCCCAATTTTTTTCCTTTCAGAGTGAGTGATTTAATGTAAAATGGAATGAGGCAGACTGATTCCAGAACAGGTTTTCACATGAGTTATTCGCAATAGTTATTGCAATGTACATTTACTCTGTGCTGGTCAGAATTAACTTACAGGTACAGACAAGTCATTCCATTAGACTTGAATTGCAAAAACATTTAATAAAGATAATTAGTTATAAAATCTGCAGCGGCATTTGTAGTTCAATTTGGTTTTACTTTTCACAACATTTTGTGAGTTGGCACTGATTCCCCCGTATTTTTAAAATAATGGAGAACCTTGTCAATTCTTCTGTGATACTGTATGCCCAAGTATTTATAACAGAACTTTTGATCTGAAAATTGTTAAGGAATCAGCAGCTCAGGGACCATTTGAAACTTAAATAATGAAATCTCTGTTAACTGCACTCATGGCATTATAGATGTAAATTATTCCAGAACAGCCTAGTGGGTCTCATGAATGTTTACGATTTTCATAAAGGAAACACAAAGAGAACTGTCAAAGGCATAAACTTATGCATCCCCATTTGCCCAAACTGTGGCCATCACCACTTCATTACCACATATTTGTCCTTCAGTGTACACTAGCACTGATCTCTAAAGCAACAGGAGAATGATGTTCCTGGTGCATTTTGTGTCAAGTTTCAAATCAGTTGACTTTGCTGTTGACATTTCAATGGCAAGCACACCTCCCTTTTCAAAGGATGAATTTTGGCGCTGTCTACTTGAGTTAATCCTTTTAGAGGTGCTTCAACATCAACAGTAGTATTTGGCTCTGCATGCATGATTTCTGGGCAACTACTCAAAACTTACTAAGCAATAATCTTTTTGTTTAATCATTCACTGCAAACATGTTACATAAAATGGTCTGATAACAGAGTCACAAGACTATTTTTTCCACTGCTATTGTACAGATTATGAGACTTAAATTTTGGAAGATAGGCAGAGCAAAATTAAATTTTCTGCTGCTGGGAGAAACCAGTTTTTTTCAGACCAATGGAATTAGGTCTTGTTAAGTAACTAATGCACTTCTTCCCATGGTCTACTGATCATCTTTTGGAAAACACAGGTGCTGAAGAGTTGCTGCATGTTTTTTGTTCAGTAACAAAAAACTGAAGTGAGGGTGAGGAAGACATGATGCACCACAAGGAGCTGCATAGGCTTTTCTGGAGGAAACACTTGTGCACTATCAAAAAACTTAAACCAGTTCAAGAAAGCCATCATTGCATCCTCACTGGAAGAGAGATGTGGTGTGAGATGAGGCAATGCTGCTGCTCTAAGGTCTTCAGCAAGTCCATACTAGGAGTTGCATTATATCAATCTCCACACAGACCTTTGCATGGCAGGGAAATACACTGGCACTGCTACAGGCTCCATTGGCTGGCAGAGATTTCTCCCATCTGTCCTTCTGTCATGCACTTAGAAGGTGCCTAAAATCGTACAATTCTTCTGCTTCCTTGTTGTTATTTCTTGTTTGCTTCTTGCTTAAGACAACCTGCTGCCCATGGACTGGAATGTGTCACCACTTTCTGTGATCTGCTCTTTATGCCTATGGTTCAGTTGTCATGAACCTTCTCCCTTGAGCAGTCTGCTGCAAGTCATGATCAGCCAAAATGAGCCAAAAGCCATTTCTGCTCTGCAAGGAGAGGTTGCAAATGAAGTATTATTCATGTAGAGACGGCAAAAACACAGTGGTAGCAAATGCAGGTGTGACTGACAAATGTTATTTCAGAAGTGAACACTGTATTTGAGCAAGCCTCAGAGACGTTTATTGTGTAAGTATAGAGCAGTTAATTGAATAGAAACCAGTCCGGAAAAACAGGGAAGAAAGAGTGGACTGTCTGGAGGTAATTCACCATTCAGCAAGGGAACAGGGAATTGTTGCTGGACATGCCAAAGCCGCCATCTTTGACTTTCAGCTCCCTAGCAATTGGCCTAGAAGCCTGCCTTGAAACAAGGCAGGAGAGAGGGCAGTCTATGAATGGCCTTAGAGAAAGGAGATGAGGAAAGTTATCTGTGCTCATTTCTTTCCAGACACATTTTTTGGGGGGAGGTGGTAGGAAGGTGAGAGGAAAAGCAAGTAGAGAAGTGATTTACATCTGGGCAATTTTGAAGATCCTAGGTCTTCTGGTAAATATGCCTGTAGGTGCCGTAGTTTTACATGTTGAGAAAGAATTTTGTTTTCAAAGAGCTAAATAATCCATGTGGAGCGCTGGTCTCAGACACTTCAGCAGCACTCTGCTGCCTGTAGCATCATTGCAGGTGCAGAGACTTACAGCCCTACACTCACACCCAGAGTAGGGCCACTCTACCTTAGGAAAGCTCGAGACCATGAAGTCTGATGCCTAAGACACTGTGTTGCCAGGTTTTAGGAGGGAAGATAAACTCTGCCTCAACAACTGCATGTAAGGTTACAAAGTGGTTGTAGCTTCCAGCAATTTTCCTGTGTGAAGAAGCCTTGATATTTTTGTTTACAGGCACTCTCTAGGCATTTAATGTTTCAAGGATCTCTTGTGCATTTTTTGGCTGCAAGGTTTTCCACAAAAATCCATTTCTGACAGTATCATACCTATAGGTAAACCAGGTTAATCCATATAACACGTTTTGGAATAAAAATTTCTCAGTTTGAAGAATGGCATGCAGTCAAGACCTGGGCTCTTCAGTGAGGCCTAATTGTTGTTGTTGTTAACGTATTCTAATTTGTTAACCCCACTTTTAAGTCTCTGTTTTTCAGG
Source organism: Donacobius atricapilla (assembly GCA_013397315.1). Lineage (NCBI taxonomy): Eukaryota > Metazoa > Chordata > Aves > Passeriformes > Mimidae > Donacobius > Donacobius atricapilla. The sequence goes on from WBMY01009458.1 coordinate 943,467, forward strand.
AGTTGTACTTAGATGGTATTTCCTTCTTTTCCAGCACTGGCCTACAGATACCTTACTGGCTTTTCCTTTTCTTTGCCATCTGTGGAAACAAATTTTCCCATGACAGCAGTATGATGAAGTAGTCTTAAACAGTTCTAATACCTGCCAGTATTAGTCTCTACTGAAGCTCCACTCCCTTCAACAAATTAATTTTTTCATCTCAAAAATATGTTCAATGGAGCCTCCCTCTGTTTCATACTACATTTATTGAGTATGAAGAGGTTCCTTCACAGATAAATTGCTTTGGAACATGTCTGTATACATGTTCTGTATGCCTTTGTGCATACATGTATATATATATATATACACAAAAACCTACTCATAGATGGATAACATACATGCACACATATTATTTCTAGATGAAATGCTAGTATAAACAGCTGATATTTATTCTTCTAGACTGTTCTTCTGGAATGTAAAATATCAAGTTTATACAGAAGGCAGTATTGTTAGTAGCCGGAAAATTTTTGAGAGACAAGGAGGAGGAAGATGTTTGGCAAATTTATAATACTGGAAGCAATATAAAGTGAGGGGAAAAAATACCTGGAGATGGGTACCCTGCAGCAAGCACCTGAAGGTTATGTGGCTTTGGCTGTACTATGGGAGGAGGGACTGTTTCCAATATGAAGTGCTCTCTTAGCATCCTTTCCAGTGTGTCCCATCCTCCTGCTCTCAAATCCAAACTGGGAAAAGATTTACAGTGTGGGGTTGGTGTAGTAAAAAGAGAACAGGACTCTCCTTGGGATGAAGCAAATAAGAAAATAGGTATGAAGAAAAAGTCTTCTGAATTTTATATGAAGACGTGTGCATTTCTGGACAAATAGTTTCCTACAGTGCTTGCAGGTAGCTCTCCAACCTCTCCCATGAGTTGGGAAGTAGTTTAAGGCACTTAAAACAAAAGAATGAAACTGTAGTCCTTATCTGTAGCTATTTGTTATATTTACACATCAATGTAAGAAAAAAAACTTTCTTGTATCAAATCTAGCTTACACTGGAAGTAATTTTTTTTCCACTGGCATTTGAAAAAAACCCCAGTGTCCTCATTTAACTGCGAGTTAAGAAAGAAGCATCAAATGCAGTGATTACTTTTGCATAGAGGCATAATTTGGAAGGGAATCTGGTCCTCTTTCAGAGATTTGAAGGTCTCATCTGCACTCAAATGCTGTTCTTCAAAGGTGAATGTGCCAAATACAGTCTGTCTATAGTCTCATTTGTTTATGATTTATAAGCTTTGTGTCTTGCCTAATAGAGAATAGAGGAAAGCGAACTTAATTGAGAGCTGGTTATAAACACTGTGAACAGAAACCTTTGTTCTCAAGAACCAGCCACTGGAGCGTGTTAGCAGCACATTTTCTAGATGAACTCCTTTCATGCCTTATTTTGTGACTAGAATGAAGAAACTAAGGAATGGATACCAAAAGCCTCCTATTTGTTTGAAGAAGTGTCTTGTGGCAACTGAAAATACATTTACAGACCTTTAAGCTTCCTGGGAGATCCTAGCCAGACTGCTTGGTGTCCTTGTGGTGCTGTGGTTGTGTCTCTTCATTTCTTCCTGACATTTCTCATAATCAGTCTCTGCTTATGTCCCTCTCATCATAGGGGTTTATTCCCTGACAAATACACGGGCAAGTAAGGAATAAAATGAGGTAACTGCAAATAAATAAATTGAGCTAACTGTACTTTGGGTCTTGCAGTTCAGTATCATCACTAGTGTTCCTGATAAGGTGATTAACGTTTACAAAACATTATAAAGGTCATTACAGCTGCTCTTATATGTGGAAGTAAATAGAGACATAAAGATGCTAAGTCACTACCTGAGCCATGTAATGCATCAACAGTAGGCTGAAGCCAGGAATCCTTTCCAGGTTTTCATGTGACCCCAGGACTTTCTGCCTTGTCGATTATTAAAGACCTTTAGAAACCTTCTGTGCTGTGCCAAAACAGTTTTTTTTCATGTTCTTCCCCTTCCCCTCCTATAACTTAGTTTTTAATTCCATATTGTTGTAAATGTATGTGATTGTGATATTGGAACTGTGTTTATCTAAGTCACATAAATGGCTGTGAGCAGAGCTGGAGAGACTGAAGACTGCTTTGCTTGGTGCACGTTGGTCTTGAGCTGCAAAGCTCAGTGAAGGCTTTAAACTTTTAGTGCTTTGTATCTGAGGCTTTCATTTTGGCTCAAATGTTTTTTCTTTTGAAATATCGGCATGAAGAGTCCTCCTCTGTAGAGCTGTCTCTCCTGGACTGTGTCAGATAAACTGCATCTCTGGAAGCTGAAGCCTGTGGGGACAACACAACACAGTCCAGGCATACGAGTCAGTGGGAAATGCAAAGGTCTAACTTGCCTTTTCTAATTAAGCTTTTCTGCTGAACCACAGGCACCAACAAAATCAAATGTTCCAGGTAGGAAAATACAAATGTGTGTGGATAGCAGAGATACGGAAATCCCATCACAGTCATTTGGCCTTGTGTTCCGTTGCATAATCCTTCTGGCAGAGCTTGGCTGGCAGCAGCACAGGCCAGGTCCAGGCTGAAAAGAGACACTACTAGAACACCTGCTCAAGTCATCACTGAGAAACCTGGAAAATTAAACCAACCTTTCTGCTGCTATGAGCTAATTTGCCCGGTTTGCAAGTAGAAGTCACTTGGTCTTTTTCAAAGTTAATTTTATTAAATGGAGACAAAGTCCATGGAAGCAGGTTAAAGATGTAGCTACAATAGGCTTCGATGTGTATATCCAGTACATAACTGTACATCCCAGTGCCTTACTTGCTCTTCTCTAAGATATTGCCAATTGCCTCTTCTTTAACACATTCTGTTTTCTTCAGCTCTTAGCTTAGAGTAGCTGCAGAACTGGAGGCTTACGCTCCAAGAAATACCTATACAAATTCATTTTGCAACAGGCATCCACTTAGTTATATTTTTATGATAGGTGTTTTGACTTTTTTTAGGTGTTGTTTTTTTTGTATGTTGGTGCTGAAATTATTGCCCCAGTTAGATATTTAACTCAAATTTTTAGCGTATTAAAATGAACTTTTGTGTCTGTTTTACTTTTTTTTTTTAACAAAAATGCCTTGTGCATTGCAATGACATATAAAATAAGTTTTTCAGGCTTGTCTCTTGGTCCCCTGCATTTATCTCCCTTATTTTTATAAGATATAATCAGAGCTTGCTGCTTCTGGATGTGTGTGTTTGGACTTTCTGGACTTCAGTGTGTTGGGGCCGTCATTTCACAGCCACCAAGCTTAACAGTTGTGAAGATTATAAATGTATTATCTGAGAAGAGGATGTTGTATGTCTAAGAAGCCATCCATCTAAAAAAGCAACAGACAAAACACATACTTTTGCATAATTCTGCTATTCATCATAGTCCCATTGTGATACTTCATAGAGGTAAGACTGAGGCTTTTCTCCCTGGATGAGGACATGTGGCATGCCCTGCTTCCCTGGCAGTTCTGCAGTGTTGTGCTGACCAAGCAAATTTGGAGGCTGATTCTTTTCTCCTGAGCAGTGCTGTCTAAGGCACAGCTTCCTGATTCCAGAGTCTCAGTCTTGCTGTCTTTTATGCAGCGGAATTAACTGGCAGTGGATGCAGACTCTCAGTGTCACACTTTCATTGGTATTCGCAGCAAGCACTGTCCTTCCTTGCTCCCTTGTTCTAACTGGTCTGATTGTTTAAAAGAATAAACATGCAATATAAAAGCGATGAAAACAGTGGCAAACTATGAGAATTCAATAAAATTATCTTGATTGAGATTCCAGTAGGATGATGACCTAGAGTGAAGATACAAGTAACTAACTCCATTGTGATGCCCACTTGGGATGGATTCCTGCCTTTTCCTCACTACACTGTCTCTTACTCCTGCACAGGCCTGTTCCTTAGCCTTCCGGAAATCTTGGGGGAAAATGTGTGCTTTTATATTTATTCTACAAGGTTAGTGAATGGAACTGGCTTGTGCAAGTGTCTGATGAGTGGAAGGGCTAGGGTGGAGGTTGAAATACATGGCTAAAACCAGGACTTGCACAGCCAGGACAGGAGAGGTAGAAAAAGGGAGATGGAGTTGGAAAGGGGAAGAAAAACCTTGCCTGTTTAGTGGAGGGAATATATTTGACCAGTTCAGCTGACTGGAACTGTGGTCCCTGTGTTTAACCTCAATTATTTCTGCTTCCACTCTCTCATCCTTTAGTCAGGCTCTTCTAATTAGTAAGGCCTTCACAGGAGGGAATGTGCATAATCGCGCGGGTGGACTCTGAGATACTGTGGTAGTAAGTCTAGTAGGACCAGCTCAAATGTTGGTAACTTTTGGATTGTTTCCTCCATTTAAATGATTGTGGCTCTTTTTAGTGTGCATCATAGGAGTGATATCCTCTCTTGTTTAAAGAAAATAGAACAATTAGTTTTTCTAGGTAGCCTGCACTTTGCAAAATGAGCAGAACCAACAGGTAAAGAGCTTACTGACTTGTGAAGCAGAAGCTGGGTGAAAAACACAAGTGAATTGGAGCAATGGTTATTCCAAATATTTTGAACATGTGCAGAACCAAGGCACAGGTGCAGGGAGAAGTAGAGTGGCACAGGCCTCTTGTGTTTATGAGGTTGAAATCTTCAAACCACCTCACCTTAGATTTAGGCTAGTCAGATTTTTTAAGTCTAGCTCTTTGACATATTTTTGAAAATTAAATATTAATGACCTGCTACAACAGCTGGTGTCATAGTACAGACTGGTACTGGGCTCTGTGCCTTTGGGCTTAAGCCTTCTAATAAATCACACAATTATTTGCTTGCTGGTTGCTGCACACAGTGGATGAGGTGAAATGTAAGTAGTGGCACTCCATACAGGGAGTGACTTAAACTGTGCCTTTAGAAATACCAAATAAGGTTCACTTAGTTCTTTCTCATTTGTAGCAGTGTCGTATGTAGTTTCATTTCGCAAAAGACCTGGGGTGTCCTTCCTGGTGCAGAGTAAGCAGGGAATGAACGGAGGCACCTGAGGCAACATTTGGCTTGAAGGGTAAGAGCTGCCAACATCTGAGTGCCTCGGGGAAACACAGCCTAGTCAGTTCTGCCTTGGCATAAGGACAACCTCCAGCTAAAACTGAAGTTATTTACCTCAGCAAATAGGTGTTACTGAAGAATAAAATTTAAAAAAAACCAAACCAAACCAAAACAAACAAACAAAAACCCTTCTTTGTTTAGGACATCATATTACAAACGAGATTTATTTTTATGGAAGAATTATTCAAGGATCATGAAACAGAAAATAAACCAGCTTGAGGATGTTGGAAAGTGTTACACCAGAAACATCGCTATAAATGTAGCAAATTGTGGAAAACATAGAATTAGATAAAGTGCTCAATTTTCAGTCATATCAGTAGGATCATTAGCAGCAATTAGGAAACAGCAGAATTTAGGGTATTAAAATCGAAGAGGAAATAAATGTATTTTGTATTTTTTCTGAAGTACAAACTCTTTGGAAAGCCCTCAGTGTCCTCCATAGCATAGAGCTGTGCATGTGTTAAGAAAGAGAAGCAGGGCTTGTATGCTGTCATTGAAATTTAACACTGACAACAAGGAAAGTCAGTCTAAAGTATGTGTAGCACAGATAGGCACTGGTTGCATGCAGTGGTCCTCTCCTTTTAGTAACCTATCTGGTGCTAGTATTTCTGTGTCAGGATCCCATGGGACTGGTATGCAACTCTTTATCACCACTGACGAAAAGAACCAGCACAGATTTGACAGGATCAGGCAGTAATTCCTATGACTCTCAAAACAACTCAAATCCATGGGAACCCAAGCTGGGCTGTCCCTGGAAACCTCATTTTGAGACACTTTCATTTTAAATTCAATCAGTGTGTTTGAAATACATATATTTTACTTGCATATTTTATAGATAGATAGGACTCCATCTATAAACTTTAGGGAAAAAAAATTAAAATCTTACCCTATATAAATATTTATAAAAGTTGTTTTATTCATAGAAAATTAGATTCTTTATTTTCCTTGAATTTATAGTGAGAGTGCCCTGCATAGACATCGCGTCTCTACAGAGTTGTAGACTCTTAGCAGAGCATTGCTGACATTAGCAAAATTACTCCAATTTACGTCAGCTGGGAATATGGTCCATAGGACCTAAGTTACACTAGAAGATAATAATGATTTCTATCTCAAGCATTGTTTAGTGAATTCAGCCATTAAAACATGGGAAGTAATTAACATCTCAATATTATATATTGAAATTTAAAATATTGTAAAAATAGCATGTTAAGCATATATTTTTAAACTTAATAGGATTGGCATTTGCTTTATGGCAGTTAAGCAAATCAGATTCTGCATAATATGGATAAATCTGCAGTTTCCACCAAGTTTGTGTACCTATGTCACGCCTGCCATCAGCACCAAGGTATTTTTGTATCATTTGTCCATTCTGTCACATCTAGATTTCGAGCCACATGGCACAGTTCTCCTGTATCTGAAAAGGCATTTTAAACCTACTGAAGCTAATAGGAATTCAGCCAGTTTATGAAAGGCATGATTAGGCTTCAAACAGATCCTAGGACGCAGACTATTGCACTCTTCATCTCAAAAGCAAGACGGACAAATTCAAACTGAATGAAGAAACTGTCCCTCTTCATGTTCTTATTCTTTTACTTGGCACTGAGCGTTTTTTTGAATAAATCCCATTTTCTTGTCGGCAGGCAGCTCCATTCATGTGGCCAATGCTTTCACTTGTACCTTCTGGTTGGGAACTCTCTTCAATTGTCTGAAACAGAAAGGAGATATCAGTGGGGGCACGTGCATGTCTTCCACCAGGCAGCCACTGGACCTGGTTCCCATTAGGTAGCCCTTCCTGACTCTATTATTGCCACAACTTCTTAATTCTGAAAGAAATTGAATTAATTGTGTAAAAAGGTCTGCAAGAGTAGGCTTGCACTCCAAACCTAGTAAAATCTAGACATATAGACAATAAATCAGGTTTCTGCTTAACTTTTACACCCCTAGGCAGCTGAGCTATTGTGTTTCCACCCCCACAGCACCAGTGGAAAACCCACCAAGACACAATTCAGCGAGCTTTCATGTAGAGAGGGTGACATGTTTTTAAGGGTGTGAGAAATCATATGTGATTTATCCAAAGCTGGGGCTGCAACCTAAGAAGTCCTAATTTGGAGATGTGTCAGCCATTCATACCCAAAGACCTATGGTGGAAACAAAATCCTTGGAACTCTCTGAAAACTTGGACACCTTCCAGGCTGCAGGCTTGCTTAGAAAGCCAAATATCTTTCAGTAGCATGTAATACCAAGAACCAATAGTTGCTGACTGCTGTGCTCATGACTTTGTGCAGCACAAAGTCTGGTTGGTCTTGTTTGCACACAAGCAGATAAGGTGAAGGGTTTGTCTGTACCATGTTGTTGGTCTGGATTACTCAGCTCTTTTTAGATTTACCCCAGTGAGACAGGGTAAATCCTCTCAGGTTTCTAGGAGGGTGTTACTCTCTGAGTTCAGTTTCAAGGCACAGAGCCACTCACGCTACCAAAAATGAAGGCATGCTCTACCAAAGTAATTTATGTTTGCTTTGCCAAACACCTATCTGAAAAAGAGTTAAAAAAATTTAAATCATACTTTTCTTTTACACTGTATGTTTGTAGATGCATTATTTTCTGTCTTCATTCCAGTGGCCTCTTCCAGTTCTGAAAAAAAAGTAATAAAATAATTAAATTAAAAAGAAGGGAGGGTAAGTAAGCATACTGTCAGTTTAGTAGCTGGCTGAAGTAAAAATTCAGCTATTCCTCTGGGCATTTATCACACAGAAGAATAACCGAAGAGTGATGAATACTTCCTAAAACATTTTTTGAGGCAATGTGATTAATCTATCAGGACTGTCTAGCTTGGGAGTATTTAGAGAAAAGAATAAAATTAGCAACTTGACTGCAGCACAGGATATCAGAGAGACCTTTCAGAGTGGAATTCTGCCTTTGTCCAGAAGGTTCATGGAAGCCTAACCTTAGTTGTTATATTCTCAGAAGATGGGAGCATTTAATGTATAACAGGCTCCAAGAGCCCTCAGGCTAACAGTATAACTGATGTTATTTTCCCCTGGGTTGGTCCTCAGGTAAAAAAAAAATAGAGCCTGAAAACCTTCAGGCTAAATTTGAGTGAGACAATCACGTTCCAGTACGCTAGTCAAAAAACAAACAAAAAGAAAAAAAGAGAAGGTAGAGCACATTATGGAAAGTTACACCAGTGTGTCTGCAGTGACTTTCAGGCCTGTGCTGAATTAATATATTCACTCCTTAGCAAACAGCATATGTGACCAGAAATGAATAATAACATTGAGTCTGTCAGAGAAAGGCTCAAGAGTAGGATTTGGCCTAAAAGTTTGGACAAAGCACATATGGGGCTTTGTATTCATTTATAATAATTTGCATTAAGAATAGCAGTTTGATGAATGGTAAGAAATACAGTTGATTACTTTCCCTTGCATGTAATGGCCTTGGCTATGAAGCCGTTTCATTGGGAAATGAACAAAGAAGAGTATTCCTTTGAGCCCCATACCTGTAAGAAGTGTATCAAGTGTCTCCACTGCATGTTTTGCATCTTCCATTGTGAAACACATTGGTGGTTTAAATTTTAAAATATTTCTGTAGGGTCCATCTGCACTAAGAAGGATTTGATGCTCCTTGAGTCTGTGGAAAGAGGAAACACCTGTGTTAGACACAGGTATAAAACTACATTTTGTCCTGTCTCGTCCTTCAAGCTGAGATGAGTTTTGAAAGTTTTCTTTTTTTTTTTCTTTTTTTTGTCACCAAAAACTACACAAATTGAAAATAAAATTAATGACAAAACGCTGGAAAATATTAGGAGGGTTTGAGCACTGCACACAGTCTTTAGGAACTGCTTACTTGTAAATAAGATGAAGGGCTTCAGCTGTGGCTGGTGTTCGCTTTTGCTTATCTTTCACTAGATCTACTCCAACAAACAATCCAACACCCCTGGAGTAGAAAGGAAAAATACAGACAAGTGAAATAACCTTTTGCTGCAAATGTGGTACCTGTTTCCAACAACTGTTATTCCCTCCCCTGGAGCATAAACGGGGAAAGGAGCATGAGAGAGGAGACTTTGTCTTTGGTTGCCTTTTGACAATTTCACACAATTAAGTGGGATGACAGATATTTCTGGATAAATAAATTTACCTGGCTCATTAAAGCTATATGGCCAGGTAAGAATGAAAGAGTAAGTTTCTTTCATGCCTATCCTGAAAATCACAAGCCAGGGAGACAAATAATGGAAAAAAAGAAGTACAAAAACCCCACAACCCAATCCTTCCCCCGCAAAAACCTGAAGGCAATTATCAATGATAGTAACATGAGATGAAGAAAATCCAAATTAAGAAAATACATCAGAGGGCTTAACAAGGTCTGCATCCTCTGGGCATTACAACAGTGTGCTGACATCTTGATTATTGCAAGTGGATGGCTCTTTCTCCTACTCTCCCAGAACATTTTTAGTAGCTATGCTTGTAAGTCGTCAAGCAGATGGATGGACAAATTTTTTTAAAAAAAATATTGCCCAAAAATACCAGTTTTGGGTAGTCTATTTTAAAAGAGAGTTGTAGCAAAATCATGGCATGTTTCTGTGTTCCACTCACACCAAATTTGTTGCTTTTTCTGGCATAGGTACTTTCTTCTCTGACATTGTTGAAATGCACCCACCTGATATCCCCCACTAAGGGGTGTTTCTCCTTCTGCTCAGCCAGCAACTCCAGGAGATAATTTCCTACACGTGTGGCATTCCCTTGGAGATCTTCTTTCTCTATTACATCCAGCACAGCCAAGCCAATGGCACAAGACACTGGATTGCCTCCAAACTGATGGCAAAGATGAAACAAAACGTGTCATTAAAATAAAAACCTATCAAAAAAACACATTCATCTGTGGCTATCCATGTTGTTTTCACTTTCCTGCTTGGCATGTTATGAGGAAAGCTTGAAAAGATGGGGATTTTGTGCCATTCAGAATGCAGAACATCATTCCCTACATTTGGGCAAGGGAAGGGCTCCCTCTTCCTCTGCTTCAAGCTGCAGTAATTTGAAGATTTCAGGACTGAAGAATTCAGCTGATTGAATGTGCAGGCAAAATGCTTCTGGGAAGAGCAGTGGGTGATAGATTTGATATATTTTGATACAGAGAGTATAAACTCCCCTTAAAAGAGGGGAATTCAGGGTAGCTGGGAAGAAGGCAGAGTCACAGGAGCAGAAAGCGGGCTTAGTTAAACAAGAAGACTCTGTGACATGTACGCAGATGAAAAGTTTCCTGGTTAAGGGTCACTGTTTTGTTAGGTGTCAGCTGCAGAGTGAGGTCTCCCAGGTCATGAGCTCCACCAGCATAGAGCCTGTCCTAGAAAATGGAATTTTACATGATCAACATTTAGGAGTGGGGCGAGGGAAAGAGACATAACGAAGAATTCATCTGTATGGATGTGAGCTGAGATGCATGACCTACCAGAGAGCTTGTGCTGGTCCATATGATGATGTAACACTTGATACAGAGCATATTTCAAAGCCTCTCTACTTGCTTTTAGATACTAGACTGTGGTTGACTCAAGCTCTTAGTAATGTGATGCAGTGATGGCTGCAGATGTTATCTGGATCACCTGGAGAACTTCTAACTGCTAAATGCAGAACAAAAGAAAAAAAAAAGGCAAAGCTTCACCTATGAACTTACTGTATTGAAATACTCCAGTCCAGAAGCACCAAAACCTTCAGCAATTTCCCTTGTTGTGACCACACAAGACATAGGGTGTCCATTGCCAATGGGCTTTCCCATGGTGACAATGTCAGGCACAAAGTCTTCACCTTGCAGCTGGAATGCCCAAAAATGCTTCCCAACTCTGCCAAAGCCAACCTGGACCTCATCAGCTATGAACACTCCACCCGCTGCACGCACATACCTGAAAACAAACACAATACCTTGAAAGTCTAGTGCTGCAGAGCATGGGTAGGCAATCAAGGACAAGGCAGTCTGCATCACAGAAATTCTGCAGCATGAGACCAAGTTAGGAGAAAAAGAAAGAATACAGTTATAGCTATTTTATAGCTATGAAATTTTTACTATGCTACATGTTACAAAAAAATATTGACATTTTAATGTCAAATAGGAGTATTGTAATGGTACTGTAGGATTATAACTGGTTTCACTTCATCTTCCATCGAACTTATGGCTGAGGATTAAAGATAGGAAAAGAATGGCAATTATCTAGCTAAAAAATTAGCTGATATTCCATAAAAATAATTGAACTGAAATTGAACTCTTCAATAAGTAGAAATGAACCACAGATAGCCAAGAACATGAGAGGTTAATACTGAATTGATTAGATAAGTCTATAGTGAAAAAAGTTCTTTCTTAGTTTAATTTTCCCGTTACGCCCTTGTGAAGTGCTGTACGTACTCTGCTACTCTCTGGAAATAGCCCACAGGTGGAATTACTTGGCCTCCACAGCTCTGCATGGATTCAGCTATGAAGGCAGCAATCTACAAGAGACAAACTTGTATGAGAGCTGTGTTCATCTACTTGGCCTTGGCCGAGATGTCTAACAGTCTAGAAATAAGTGTTTAAATGTGGGCCTTAATTTAATCTCACAATGGGCTGGACAACCGAGAGCTCTTGAAAACAGCTATGGCTAAAGGATTTATTAATTTTGTAATTGGAGTGCCCAAATTTGCAGTAGCCAGGGCCACCTTTGCAGCCTGATAGGAATGCAAGGATCTCCATTAAGCCCTTGTTTTGAACTGGATGACACTTCCGGGCGTCAGTGGATGTTGGATTAGGCTCCTGGGAGCTACATGAATTTATTTACAAATGCCAGTTTACAGGAGACACACAACAGTGTGTGTACCATCTTCCCGAAGAAGTCAATAAAGCTTGCAGATATATGTGGGTTTTTGTTTAATCCTGAACACCAGGTAGAGGTAGGTGGGAGCTGACCTGTAAGATGACCTGTGGCTAGCCTTTGGGCACCCCTGCCTAATGCAAATAACTACACAAATAACATGCCAGCAGGAGGTACTTGACAAAAGAAATGAAAAATTCTACAGATGAAATAATTCCAGTTGCTAGGAATTAAAAAGAAAGTTATTTCAAGTCAGGAAGGGTAAGAGCAGCAGATCAGACACACTGGAACATCAAAATTTCATTTCTTGTCAACAGCAGAGGTCTATGCAGCAGAGATACAGTATTACCCCAAGGTCTCAGCATAAGTCTGCTATTTAAGGGATTGCATCCCCACACCACTTGTGAACCCCTCCCTGAGTATCAAGAGGTCTCTGTGCTGGTGCAGTCTTCCTGGAAACAAGGCGGAGCAGTAACGTGTAAAGAACCGTACACTACATTTGAGTATACGGCCAAAGAGTACGAAGCTTCCCATAGCATGTGAGGCTTAGCCTTTAGCACAACTTGTCCTGCCACAGGTCTATGTCACCAAAACCTAAGAAATGTGCAAAAGAAAGGAAACAAGGGAAGAAAAAACAAAACTATCCGTTAGTAGAGAATAAAAAAAGTTGATGAAGAAACTAAAAGAGGTGATATAAGTCCATTGGACTAGAAGGGAACATGTTCCAGTCTCCACTGAAGTCTTCGGGGACTTCAGTGGGTTTTGGATCAAGCCCTACAAGTCTCAACACACTAATGCCATAATATGGAAGATTAACACATATTTTAGGTACACCTGTTCAGAAATTGTCTGTTTCTATGAAGGTCATACTGTGTATGAGTGAAAGTTTTGCCTTTTTATATGACTTCAAAGTTATCTTAACCAAACTGGCTCAGAAATGCACTATCAAGATTTTATCCAATAACTTTTCTCCATATTCTGGATTTTTTTTATATATCCTTGCTAGAATTTGTGACATAGGTTCTCAGCTGACCTCAAACCTTTCCCTATGATATTAACAACCACCCAATTCAATGCATAAAATAGGAAATTTAACAGCTTTGATTGTATCTGCTTATATACAACTATATTATTGATCCTTTCATTGATGCCTAGAAAAATTATCATAAGAGGATCATATAGAAAAATGGTCCATTTTGAACAGAACCCATCATAGAAAAATGAAGGGAGAGAGAAGCATGTGAGATTGGGAAAGAAAGTCAAAGTCCTTAGTTGCCTGTTACACGTGCCTATGCCATAATAAATAGATAAAGTCTCAGCATTTCTAGAGCACAAAACACATACCTTGCGTCCATTCTTCTGTGTTTCTTCAATAATCTTTTTCACCTCTTCAGCATAAGCACTTGCTGGATCTGGGTGGTCCTCCCTGTATTTACCTCTGTAGATATCTGGAGAAGGAGCCTGAAAAGACCAATTTATTTGTTTGTTTTTATGAAGGCAATCCCTCTATGAAACATTTACATTCTTTTCTAATGCTCCACTTTATTGGCTTTCCACACAAATAGGTAATAAGAGTTAGTACAGCCTGAACGTTTGCTTTGAATTGCAAAAATGCTTACTGGAGCTTAAACTCAATCTGGGCCTTCATGCATTATTACTGGACACAGCTGTGGTAAGAACCATCTTCACCCACCTTTTAAGACTGTCCTTCCTCTCCCTCAAGACACAATAATGAGTACCCATCCACCACCTCATTTCAGATTCTCACAGAAGGTCCATTTCTGCAACTGGAGAATAAGGTTTTCCAGTCTGCCACTTCCCTTCCAGCATTTTAGTCATGGTACAAATCTGTGTGACATTCAAGCCTCTACAAATGTTGTTAGGAAAGGTTCAGTAACTAAGGGGAAGGAAGTGGTATAAAAAGGTGGATGCTATTTTGTGGTTAATGCAAGGAGGTCTAGATAGAAAAGGTCTGCTTGGTGTACATTTCCGGAATGAGAAAATTTTTGTCTTTTTAAGATACATACGTTTGTGTGAAAAAGCACACTCCCTTAGACACTCATGAGTCTTATACCAAAATCTGTGTAAACTTGTGCAATCTGCCTTTCCAATTTTTGGAACTAGACTCAAAGTCCTGCATATCTTTAACCAAACCAAGGCAATGGATATTGGCTAATTTCATCAAACTGTGCAACTATACAATGCAGTGACTAAGAAAACCTGTACAAAATGAAGGAAATCAGCCCCACAGCTGAACACCTTCTTAGAAATCCGAAAGCAAACAATTTTGCTGTATTTATTCCACTGAAATCAGCCAAGCATATGTACGCTAGCATCAGCAAAACAGAATTAAAGTATATTTGCACCAGAGTGGGTAATTCACTGTATAACCTGTATAACAGGCATAAAAATTACAAAAAAACCCAAAACCCAAACCAAAACCAAACAAAAATCCACAAACAAATGGATAAAAAAACGCAACCCAAAACAAAACCAGCACAAACCAAAAACCATACTTACCACATGCACATACTCCTTCTTGCTGTCCTTTCCCAGCTGATTAAATTTATAGGGACTGATGTCAATCAGAGATGTAACATGGCCATGGTAAGCACTGTGTGAGTGTTAAATATCCAAGTCACTTTTCACCAAATGTATAGAAGAGCCAAATTTACAACCATGGCTATATATAATCCAGACTAGCAACTGTATCTGCAACACAGTAGCATCATTTGTAAAGGGATCTTGATTTGATTTACTCAGTCTTTCTCTCAAAAACAATATGGAATTCCTGTTGGTTTTAATTCACCAGCAAGACTGGAAATGGGATAAAATCCAGTGCTGACATAGGAACAGACCAAGATGAAGTCTGGACTGGAGTGACTTCAAGGTGGCTGCCCTAGCAACCTTACCTAGAGCTGAAAGCTGGGTCCAGCTCCTCCATTTCCAGCCCATGGGCCCCATCCTGGCCAGCCCAAGCTTTGCAAGCTAGACCCCAACCCCATAATGAAAACTCTCAGGAGTGTGCATTGCACTGAGAAGTGGGGACCTTATCCAGCAGCAGCCCACCACTATCTGCCCTGAAGGCACTGCAGGTGAGAGGGTTTGGTAGAAGCCACTGACAGGAAAGGGATATTATTTGAATATAAATTTTTTTTATACTGCAGAGTATGCTAAAGCTGATTACTATTGAGGCCAACTGATTTAGAAATGAGGAACCAGAGCCTTTTGAGCCTAAAGCATGTAGCATCTTTATTCAGGGAATAATAAATACTTTTGTTTAGCCATAAACTTGAAGCAAAGCAAACCTCAAACCAAACCAAAGATGTGTCACTATTTCTTAGAGCACACATAAGTTAGTGTGTTGCTAATAGGGATCTGACTATAGCTGAGTCAAACAAGCTTTGTACTGTTCAGATAGAGATAGGTGCCCTTGCATTTGCTCTGGCTGGACTTTCTAATCACAACCTGAGAAGAAAATCCAGCACTACAGCAACGTCACCAAACCTACAGATGCATCTAGGATAGGAAACCCTGAAATGTGGTTGGCCACCTACCCTGTGGCTTGCAGCCCTCTCAACGCCTCCTGATTTTGCAGCCACTCAGTTTTGTGCGCATACTTGTGTTCACTGAAGGAGAGCTGAGCATCATTGCAGCACTGCTGCGGACTACGGGATTTTTCTTCTTGACCACAGAATATTTATTTGTGCAAAATGAAATATATCCAGCTATGGGTGACAAACAGAAAGCCCTTTTCTGGGGCAGCCCAGTAGCCAGACCACTCACTGCTTTGGAAACCAACATTTAAGCCTCTGGCCTGAATTGCTTTGGGAGTCTGTGGGAAATGCCCTCTAACAGGTGACTGACCTTCTGGGGTAACCAACAAGCTTATTTTTCAGAGATCTTCAAAAGTTGTCTTTAACCAAATGTGAAAAAGGGATTTCCTGATCTGTTCTGATACAAAAGCAACAAAGCTTTTCTTTCAGCAGGCAGTGGAGTACAAACAGCAGGGGATTGCTGCAAAGCTGCTTCTGAAGTAATGGCAGGAGTTGCTGTCTGCATTCACATAAGCTACTCTGTGTACTCACTTTTCCAGGGTGATCACATCTTGGTGCCCACGGTACTGCCGAGCCAGTCGTAAAGCAAGATCATTTGCTTCAGACCTGCATAATTACAGATACAGCAACAAAGCAGTGAAGGAGCATTTCCAATTAGAAGGGTATTCCAACAGAAGACAAGGCATGGGACTCATGGATATAATAAATCAACACATCAGACTCTGTTACTCTACAGAATACAATGCTAAGGTTGAGACTATAAGTGCCATGTAAGGGGGCAAAGATAAAACAGCCCTTTGTATAAACAGCAAACAAAGAGATGCTTTATTTTCCTCCCCCAGTTTGCCTGTAGATATTTACCTCTCCGTGGTACAAAGGAAGCCAATTTGCAGCTGAGAACACAATGCAGCCACTAACCCCCAAGAAGCAACGCCCTATCTCCCACACTTTACAACTCCATTCTCCCCAGAGCTTGCACCATCACAAATCTGCACCCTGGAAGAAGACTCAAGCTTCCAGCCTGATCTGTCTCAGCCCAGGTCCCTGCAGGTTGTCTATTTTGGACATGTAAGTGATCACAGACTACCTAAGTGACTAAGGAAGACTAACTTGTTTCCAAGGTTATATGTCAATTTACAGGTGGCATTCATGAGTCTGTACATAACATTCACCAATTTGCAGAATTAATTTCCTCTTCTTGCTTCCCCCCCCACCTTGTTTTTTGCACAGCATTCAGCAGGCCAGTTTCATGTTTTTGTTCTCTCGCTTTGAGTCATTGCTCTAAATATGATGGCTGCAGACAGGAATTAAGTTTTTGTCAGCACTGGATAAATTTTTGTTGCATGTTATTAAGTCCTACTTAGTAAGAGTTAGACCAAGCTGTCCTGAGTGTCTGTCTCAAACAGAAGCAAAATAGTCATAGTCATATATATATAAAAAATACAACTCAGACCTACCCAGAGTTAACAAAATAGCAAACAGAGAGTTTCTCAGGCAGGGTGGCTGTGAGACGCTGTGCATACTGAACAAGGTTGTCATGTAGGAAGCGGGAGTTTGTATTGAGCAGTTCCATCTGTTTTGTTGCAGCCTTTATCACATATGGATGGCTGTGGCCCACTAAAGAAGAAAATAATTAGTCATTACTAGAAAGCAATCAATTACTGAACCACAGAATGACATTCAGAGAAGCACTGTGAACATCATCACTTGGCAGAAATGTGTCCTGATCCCTACTGGAAATTAAGGAATGGAAGCAGTCTCATAACTCAAACTGCTTACCGTGTGCAACGTTGTTGATGCAGTCTAAGTATTTTTCTCCTTTCTCATCAAACATATATTGGCCCTGAGCACAGACTATCTTCAGAGGGTCCTTGGCATAGAAAACTTTGCAGGAAGGCCTAAAACATAATAAACATAAAACCATTTTAATTTTTTCATTTTTTCTCCCTTCCCAGAGTGTTGAGGGGGTTGACTTTTTGCAGCTCTGGAGACAATTGCCTCCTTCTGCAAAAAAAAAATTGTGAATCATTCAGGTGGTGGTCAAGCAGGGGCTCCTGATCGCAGTGAAAACTCGTGCACTTCCCCTGGCACAGTGGTAACAGAAGTTGGTCTTTAATAAGGTTGTTTTCAAAGCTTGACTGTGACTGCAATTGATTTCACAGGAGAACAGTATCTGCACATCGTTCCAGGTCCTTATATGTCCTGCCATGTTCCTAGGCTGTAGCTCTGCTTGTTTACATGCCTTATGGACATCTATGGCCAAATAACTCTCTGGGGACTAAAGTAAGCTGTTAAACACTGTTTTTATACTATAGTCAAAAAATCATTTCACAACAGATGACTGTAGCATATAGAGATCACATTCAAGAACAAAATACTAATGCCTTGCAGGCTTTATTTTCAGAGGTGCTGAGCATGTCCTAGTCCTAAAACCCTCACACTCTCACCCTGCCTATTCTGGATAAAATCCTTAAAAGCAGCATTTTATAAGCATCTAAATCCACCGACTTCCAGCAAAACTCAAGCTCCTTATAAAATTAACCAAAGTATTCTTTAAACACTCTTTTTTCTTTCTTCCTACCAGCTCCTCCCCCCCCGCCCCAACTTGGAGAACGTGCCAGCTATGTAATTATGTTGAATGATATTACTGAGCAGAAGGAAAATCTTCTGAACATTTAGCAGTGTTTATATGACCTTGGATAAACACAGTTGTTTCCAGGTAAGTCTGAGAGTTATTGTTGAATATACTGAGGTTATGAACTGTAAAGTTTCTTGGATATGTGACTTCTGGATAGTGAAGTAGTTTGCTTTCTTTCTCACAGCTTCTAGCCCTGTTGCATAGATCTTTTCTGACATCTTCAGCTATTTCCCTGCTATACTTTGAAAGCAATGTCCATTATCATTGGCCATTTCTTGACTACATTTTTTTCTCTAACCTGTCAGTTCATTCTGTGAAAGTTTTCTTTGTTTGCCCAGCATGGCTCAATCCTACAATCCTTGCACAGGCAGGACTTCTTTGATATTGAGCTGGCCCCTGAAAAGTGGTTGATTTTGTCTCTTTATGAGGCCATGACTTTACGGAATCTTTCATGAATTATGAATCTTTAGTGAGCTTTCTCTATATGCTACACATTTAAGATGTGACTGGCAAAATAGATCTGTTTTTACAACCTGTACTTATTTTTCACTTGGCAACGTCTACTGAAGAAATGCTTAAAGCTGCACATCCNCGCGGCACGGCACGGTACGGTACGGTACGGTACGGTACGGTACGGTACGGTACGGCACGGCACTGGAGAACACGGTCCGTCCGAGCCGCCCAAGGGTTCCCCGCCTCTTATGCCGGCGCCGGCGCCGGCCAAACCCCTTCTNTCTGCCCCGCTCCCGGCCCCGCCGCCGCCCCTACCCGATGTGCTTCCTCCGAAGGGCGAGGGTCTCCGCCTTGCTGTAGAGCTCCTCCATCCCGCCGGCAGGCGCGGCGCGGCGCGGCACGGCACGGCACGGCACGGCACGGAGAACACGGTCCGTCCGAGCCGCCCAAGGGGTCCCCGCCTCTTATGCCGGCGCCGGCGCCCGCCAAACCCCNCTCAAGCTCCTTATAAAATTAACCAAAGTATTCTTTAAACACTCTTTTTTCTTTCTTCCTACCAGCTCCTCCCCCCCCGCCCCAACTTGGAGAACGTGCCAGCTATGTAATTATGTTGAATGATATTACTGAGCAGAAGGAAAATCTTCTGAACATTTAGCAGTGTTTATATGACCTTGGATAAACACAGTTGTTTCCAGGTAAGTCTGAGAGTTATTGTTGAATATACTGAGGTTATGAACTGTAAAGTTTCTTGGATATGTGACTTCTGGATAGTGAAGTAGTTTGCTTTCTTTCTCACAGCTTCTAGCCCTGTTGCATAGATCTTTTCTGACATCTTCAGCTATTTCTCTGCTATACTTTGAAAGCAATGTTATCATTGGCCATTTCTTGACTACATTTTTTTCTCTAACCTGTCAGTTCATTCTGTGAAAGTTTTCTTTGTTTGCCCAGCATGGCTCAATCCTACAATCCTTGCACAGGCAGGACTTCTTTGATATTGAGCTGGCCCCTGAAAAGTGGTTGATTTTGTCTCTTTATGAGGCCATGACTTTACGGAATCTTTCATGAATTATGAATCTTTAGTGAGCTTTCTCTATATGCTACACATTTAAGATGTGACTGGCAAAATAGATCTGTTTTTACAACCTGTACTTATTTTTCACTTGGCAACGTCTACTGAAGAAATGCTTAAAGCTGCACATCCTGTAGGAACTAATGGTGCCCTACAGAGGGATCAGATACGTGCACAGCCAGGACTATTGCTCAGGTCACAACCTCTGACAGCCCTCCCGCATGTCCCTCAGTTAAACTCAGCTTAAGGAATAGCAACAGGTTCATGCAACAGAATCGGCTGTTTTGCAGGTGCATGCACAGGAAAACCTCAACCCTGCGCAGCCTCGTTTTATACACGCGCCTGGCCACCGCTCTCTGGCTTGCTTGCTTCGATCTGCTGGAAAAGTGAATGATGCGTTTGATGCGCAGCGTTTTAATGACGGCATCCCCCCTCCCGCCCAGGGAATTCCGGGTGGCCCCGAGACCTGGCAAGCCAGAGGGATGACAGCTCCTGTGTGTGCCCGTGTGCCCCTCCGCTGGGTCTCGCCGCGGGGTCGGAGGGGCAGCCCAGCCCTGGCAGCCCCCGGGCAGCGGCGAGCGGCTCCGGACGGGGGCTGTCACCAGAGACAGACCTTCCTCCTCGTCNCCCGCCTCCCTGCCCTCCCGCCTCCCCGGCGGGACGGGACAGGACGGGACGTCCCGTCCCGACCGCTCCCCCATCCCCCTGGGTTTTCCTTTCGGGGGACTCGTGTTTCCTATTGAGCTGAGGCGGGCCGGCCGCGGGTGAGTCCTGTGCCTCGGAATTTTGATGGAATTTTGTTGACTTTTTTTTTGCCAAGGGTGCAGACCGGCACAAACTCGCGAAGCCACCGCCTTGGTGCGTGCGGGCGGGTGCTCGGCTCCCACGCGCGATCCCGCCATTCCTGCCAGTCGTCGGTCATCCTGGTGGCCACAGCCACAAGCATTCGGGAAGGGAGGGGGCGAGGAACACAAAGCGGATTATTTAATCAAAATCAGGGTCATAATTCAATGTCCCTCTCCGCCTCTTGTTGTCCCAAAATCTGCTTATAAGGGTAGGCCGAGATATTACTTGTATACGTCCATCAAAGCCAGTATCAGTATTTCCACATTTCTTATAAAGTGAGGCAAATTAGTAAAATCTACAGTTTGCCAGGTTTTGTACGTGTAGGTAGAAAAGAACCGTGGTGCTCAAATACATTGGTTCACTCTTAGGTCTAGGCAACACCTAAATATACCTAGTCCTTGATCACTTTGTAACCACAGAAGCAATAGAGAAGTGACTTGCTCGAATGTGGCATGTCTTCATGGTTACACTTGATAACCATCTCGCTGGACATCAAAGCCCACAAGAAAAAGAGGGGAGAATAAGACAGGGGAACAAGGACAGACTTCAGATCAAGAGGCATCACATTTCAAAACAGCGAAGCTGCTGGTGAAGCACCTCAGATTTACCTTCTCTCGGCCAAGCACGCACCGTGTCCCAGGAGGCTCCTCCTTGAACTGTATGAGCAGACAGCAGGAACACACGCCCACGGCCCTGCTACCCCATCTGTAGCTCGTCTGTGCCACCTGCAGCACTGTGTTTGGAAGAGTTTTCAGAGAGCATATGTAAAACCACACAATTTCCTGTGCTCATGATACTTCCTTTTTCTTGATCACTATCCAGCAAGTCATCTCAAATTCTGCAGATTGAAGAAACACACTTCCTGATTTTTTTTTTTTTTAATATCTCTGCCAGCAAGCCACCTTTCTGCTTCTCTAGACAGCACTTCTCTCCATCCAGTCATTTACTTGCGCTTCTTCAGTGTTAAATTTGAAGCTTTGACATTCTATACTCCTCCTCCATTGGAAACCTTGCCTCACCAAGCAAGAGTAGCAGAAGTCATAGCAGCTCCACCTCTATATCCCAGCAGAGACAGCTGCTGCCTGCCTTCAGTGCCCTGTCCAGGCAGAAAGACTTAAAAAGACATGAAAGAGTTGCCAAAACTGTCATCTAGGTCAGTATTGTACAGCCAATGATGAAATTCACTGATGGACCCTCAAGAAGAGAACAGGCATTTAGATCTGCTAACATCCAAACAGAGCCAAGGGTAGAGCCTGTCAGGAATGCTCTCTGCAATGCTTTCCCATTTTGCCTGCATCTCTGAAAACTGGGCAACGATATTTGGCATAGGATAGGTGCAGTTCAAGTTGTACTACATCTTACATACTGACCTAGCAGCAATCCCTTTGTACCAAAAATGTACAGAAATACTGGGGCCAGGCAGCATCCAAGTCTGTGAGTCCCAAGGCGTTTCAGGAGAGATGGTTTTCCCCACACCGGGCTGGTGCCTGCCCTCTGTCGGTGCGAGCACAGCCTTGTCCCTTCCTCCAGAGCTGCTGCCAATGCCAACAATAGAAAATCTCAGCTGTTATGCTGATCCGCCTGGTCTTGCTAATGCAGAAACCCTGGACCATGAACAGATTTAAGGAATATGTAAAAGATTGTGCTGCTACTTCTTTAGAAGCATGCACTGACAGCATTGTATCAGGGCTTTTGTTTCACGTTTAGCAAAAGCAAGTTTGCTCACAGCTAGCTTAGTAACTGCTTGAAGCAATAGCAAACTTCACCAGGAAAGCTTGAAATGGCATGTGAAGTAGAAGGGAGAGGTGGTTTCTCTGTTCCTTCAAAGTCATAGAAAGGGGCTTAACAATCATGGAAATATCCCTCCCTCTTGGCTCATAGCTCTTTCACACTCTTTTGATACTATGAGCAGGAGCAAGCCTGTCAAGTCTCATGTGTGGAGTCTCTCCCGAGATTAGCAGAGACCCTGACCCAGACACACGCCTTTGCAGCACCACTTGCCCTCATAATGCTGTGCAGTAAATGCTGGCAGCTATCCCTCCGTGATATATAGCAGGATTAAAATAGTTTTGGTTTTTCCCCCCCAAATATTTGTGTTTTGGTAAAAAACCACAAATGCAAACCAAAACATGCTGTTTACTCCATCCTGCTCTGTTTGCTTTACGAACATACTAATTTACTTTTTTCCGTGCTTGTTTATGGGCTTTGTTCTGGCATGGTACCAGAAACCAGCAGCCTGACATCCTGTATTAAGGATGAAAAGGAGTAAATAACAGTTTCTAACAGTTACCCAAAGTATCCAAGTAAGGTGCCTCTGGCTACCTATTTATCTGCAGAGTTCCCCTGAAAAACAATATATTGCTGGTGCATCTGGAGAAGTAAACCCATTGCAGATGGATTGGCTGTGGAAATTGATAGGCACCGAAGATCTGTTTCAGTACAGAGATTTAAAGATGGACAAACCATACCTGTCTGCGCNTATGTGAATGTGTATATGTATATATATACACACATATATACATACATATGAAGCAAACCACTGGGTTTTTTTACTTCATCTAGGGGCTGGGAAAGTAGAATGCTCTGTGAGTACTCCATCTGGAAATCCCCACAGGCCAAAGGCAGGGAAGACAAATCAGTAACCCTGGGAAGACAGAAAGACTGCCTGCAGCAACATGACTTAAATGTTTTGGCATTCCCTTGTTTGTTTTCTTTTAATATTTATTTGGGTGCAGTTATTACTACTTGCTGGAACATGAAACGCTTTGTCAGCTCCTTGGGTTTTTTGTTTAACATTTGTGTGTGGCTATTGTAATTGAACCATAAGGTGAAGCT